>JAFVLL020032894.1:0-62875 GCA_021397915.2 Tor tambroides
TGAAAACAGGTGATGGGGATTTACCGCTAATCAAGGAGCCGGTTTTACTGACGAGATGCGCATGCATATTGCATGAGATAAATCACCCAGCCCTAACAGCTCATATCTCCCTTTCTATAAGCTACCAAAACCCCATGTGAAAAAAACCCCCTGCACACTGGAGACACGAACATGTGCAGTGCAGAGTTCCTCTCGTATTGTATGACATGACAGACCACTAGCTGCCCAGTGCGGTTTTGTTCTCACGATACAGCTTGACTGAAAATTCCAACTCAATTATATAATTTCGTTGTCACTTTTGTTGAGCGTGAAAGTAGCAATCTGAAACAAAATGAAAACCATAGTCTGCTGCAGTGTAAACATGGGCTGTCTCAATACATGCAAAAGTGGTTGTCAAAGGGACCCATCTACACATTCTAGAACATTGACCAGGGCAATGTTTAGCCAAGCAGAACCAAAGAGCTGCCAGTGCAACTGCGTTCCACACTCACAATCACACAATTACCCCGCAACTAACAATTCAAACAGAGCAGAAACAAGGTCCTAATCAAACCAGGGCACAAATGAGACAGAAAACAGGGCCTCAACTAAGTTGTATAAGTGTTCAACATTATGCAACTGTATATGGCAGTTATTTGCACAAATATGAGACCACAGTAACAAATGTTCATTTCTATTTTCAGCCATAGGACATCCTCTAATTGTGCCAATGACTAACTGCTCTGCTTCTGCATTGGGGTAACAAAGTTAGGCTTCAGTAAACACCCATTAAAGAGTTATGCAACAGAAAGTGTATTACATTCTGATCAATGATTCATTTTTGTTAAGACACACTCTTTCCTTCTTACTCATGGATTGTTGGGTGCTGTTTGATCACTTTACTCATTCTGCGTAATGCTGCACAGAAGCCATGTTATACTAATCGTAAAGCTCTGAACAGCTTCTCATGCCTGTGCCGGGACATGAAATTGGAGCATCTGTGTTTCATTAATGTTTGTGGTTTGGCTATGCACTTTCACTGGGCAGATGCAACGTTAATAGGAGGAAAACTGGAAAAACATGCTGAATCTGCAATTCAGTTTCTCCAAGCCCCATAGCCCAAGCAGGATCAGCTCAGGCGGAACTGGACCAAAACCACAACACCACTCTGAACCAGCCCCCACCTGGGAACCGGCCTGAAACCTTCTTGCTGCAAACGATGACCACACTCATTTTCAAAGAATTAATGTGACAAATGAAAAGGAGACACAGGAAATGTACCAAACAAATACAACTACTTCCAGCAGCAGAGTAAAAAACTAAAATCCAACCATCCATGCAGTAACATAACCATATTTTCCCACAAACCCAGTCTGTGGTTCATTTTTCTGTTTCATGTGAAGGGGACTTCAGAAAAACATTTCAAGAGAAACTGTAGAAACTGATCACTCTACTGGTCCAGTTTGACATCAAACTAAGAATAATAAGAAGAAGCCCTGAACAACAAAACACAATAGATCCTCTTGACACAAAGAGAGGTGAGCTCAAGAAAGACAATGGGCCTCTTCAGCTGCCATTCACACTGACAAAAAAATCCTGAGGATAAAAGATCTAGGATAAACGCCAGAAACCTGCCACTATTTACTCTGGAAGAGTCCAAAGTAAACACATACAAGCACACACTTCAGTCAGTTTCAGTCACACACTTCAGGGCGGACTGTACAAAAACTTTTATTTACAAACACACTGAGCCAACTTCACCATGACCACTGCAGAGTCTGAATATAATGAAATCAGTTGTCAAAATGTAAGATAAGCAAATGCCAGAAACAACTCTTTGAGTAAGGTACACAATTCTTTACAAATACTTCTCCGTATTAACCTAAAATGTACTGTAATGTGTTCAGGTGTATGTTCCTCCTACCTCATACCAGTCCAACATACCAGTCTTTTGTTTATTGTCATTTTTTAATTTAGTGATTTGAACCTTTTGTTATTTTAACTACTGTCAAGCGGTACTGTCAAATCATTTTAAGTTTAACCTCTTTTTGCACATAATGCACATAGTCTACATGTACATTCACTACATTTGTTTACATTGACTTCAAATTGCACTGCATTATTTGGAGGACAACACTGACTGGGCAGGATGTGGAATAACAAATTTGTAAATAACTGATTACAATTATATTTTAATTTTAAATTATTATTGTTTTAATAATTAATAACTGTTGGATTTCTCGTCCAATTAATCAAAGAAATGATCGACATATTAATCTATTGTTAAAATAACAGTTAGTTGAACCTCTACTATTAAATCACAAATTATTAAAGTTGTGACTGCATTAACAATACCTAAAGTCATTTTTGTCGAAAACTAGGGTTACCATTTTTGTAGCTAAGGAACGTTGATGTAAAAATATTAAGTAGCCTAAATATTAAGAAGCCAAACGAACATGGTTTAATAGGGTGAATAAAATACAAAAACCAAGGGGAAACTGAACCTTTAAAGGAGAAAGTCTAAACTCTTTCGCTTGGCATTGTTTGTGGGCATCAGAGCTCGCCAGCGTCCACATGCCCCGCAGATGTGTGCTCATCTCCAACAGATCCTATTACAAACACCTAACGAAGAAGGGAGGCTGGATGCCTCGTCCTTCACTTGTTATAGACACTCTATGTCTTAAAATTCGGGAAAGAACATAAAAATTAGTCACGTGTCTTTTCAATACAACGCTAGCAAAACAGCAGTGATGTATCCATCTAGACGGTGACCAATAAAAAGTCCTGATGAACTTATCATCACCTCCCGAAACATCGAGAAAAACGGAAACGAAACTCCGAGTCACTCTGACCTTTTTGAAGTAGCCACTCTCCACCGGTCCGTTGGTCTTGCAACCATTGGGAATAAGAGTGTCCGTCATTTCTGAATTCTCAACCGACTGCCTCGATGAAATTCAGAAAGGAGAAGACGTAAGTCGTTGCTGCAGCTCAACAGGTGTGTGTCTCTAAGGAACTCTAGTCTCGGATGTCTGTTGATGATCCACTGTTGCGCACACTCTCCTAATCACTTTCTGCATTCGCTATTTGCGCTGCGCTTCCCCGCTCGCCCCGCCCCGCTCTGGGTGCGTCACGACAGTGGGCGGAGTCTGTCTGATTTTACCTGCGCAATTGCCACGCCCCCGATTCGACTTGCTTATAAAGGCTCAACTTCAACGTTATTTTTAGCTCAGATATTGGTAACTGTTTAACTAGACGGATAGTTTTCAAATTACAGGCCCACACGAATTTTTGATTTGTCAAATAAGACTGTAGTAAAAAATAAATAAACAAATAAATAAAATTTGCTTCTGCAATGAGACATTATGCAAATACACTGAATCTATGTATCTATACATAGATTATTTTATTCATATTCTGACTCTTTTGCCTGTTGTAAACATAAGTTATTTGTATAGTTGTACTACACAAACACACAAAATGATAATACTTTTTTATTTTATTTTATTTTATTATCTGTGTCTTCTTGGTTTTATTTGATTCCGGTTCTATATTTAGGCAATAATGTAAGGTGAAAGCGCCCTCTAGTGTTTTTATTCAAGATGTTGAATGCACTGAAACGTGTTGTTCACGTTTGGCCTAAATTATACCTGCCACCGTAAACAGATTTATGGAATAGTTTCAGTGTGCCAGACACTCTCCAACACAAACAAACACAGTGTTATGTGTTTAGGACATCTTTGCAAATACTTTTGAGCTTTGAGAAAATAAGGGCTTAAGTCATTTTGCCATTTCATTTTTTTTTTCTTCAGCCTGGGATTATTGCTTTTTCTGGGCTCTGCTCAGCTGTTACAAATCCTTGCGTGATTTTCTGTCTGATCCCACAGCCACTAATAATGTCTGTAGTTTTATTTTTGTTCTTGACCTTTCAGCCTGGAGAAGAAGTGAAATCTCTCATAACATACTGACACAACACACAGGAAACACACTCAGAGTTAATGTTAGCAATGTTGCCCTCTTTACCAACTGGATTAATGCAGTCAGACAGCATGTTAACACTGGGGCCAGAGATTTGAGGTCAAAGCTGCTGTAACTGGCCTCACACAACACTGCAGACCACATATCGAGGGGTGAGAACCAGAAGGGCGCAGGCTAAGTGACATTTTTGGTGAAATGGAGATATATACATCAAATGAAAGCTCTTAATGAGCTCTTTCTACTGGCAAAAGTACTGTCATCCATGTACAAATTTTTATTATAAACAACTGAAATCAGTACACAAAGTCAGATCAAACTATGGTAAAATTTTTGTTTTGGCTCTCCTGTAAAGTTGGTGAAATGTCACTTACGCCTTCCTGGTTCTCACCCCATCTTGTTTATTCTTATTTACTGAGCCCTGACAGACAGGTTATCTCATACTGTAGACTGTTTTCTTCTAGAATTGTTGTCCCCAAAAGTTCCAAAAACCTCTTCAGACGCGTCATGCCCATTTAAACCAAGGGAGCACTATTTCAAATTTTTGTGTGAAATGCATTTTGAAAGCACTTCCAAAAAATGTAGGTGTATATAATTCTTTATTTTATTTGCTTTTAGGAGTAATTTGCATAATTCACTGAATGAAATCAGCTGAAATACATTGCATTCCACCGTTTGACGCTCTACACCTCGCAAGTTAAGCACATCACTGAATATCCTATTGATTACATGATCAATATTCAGCGCTCTAAGAAGGTGCTTAACATGTCTAAAGTTTGTGAATTTGACTTTTTGCTAATTGTTTATCATTTTAATCTTTTGTTCAGAAATTCTAACCATTCATTGAAGTAAAACAATTGAAAGTTTGTGTGAAATCACATTATGAAGTAAATGTTTTTCTCCAATACAAAATAGCCACAATTATTAGCACCCCTAGAAATTCTTAGGAATAAAATATCTGTGAATTATATTCCCATTTGCATTTATTAACACACCAGGGTGACTATGAACATAAAAATGCCAAGCCGTGACTTCCTGTTTTACTGGAGTAAAGGCCAAATTCCATTAATCACAAAGTCCCTGAAAGAGATAAGTTGAATTTAAACAGATCTGTTAAATCTGCCAGAACCCACACCACAGGGCTTCTACAAAAAATAATGTCAGATACTAAAAACTAAATTAAATCATTTAGACAGGGCTTCCACAAATGAATGAGAGTTAGTACAAAAAGGTCATACAAAAAGTTCCTGTTGAATGCTTGCAAAATTGAGAGAAAATTAAATGTTTTTTTTTTTCTTTTTTTAGTTCATCTTTGAATAAGATTGAATAAGATTGTATAAGATGTTATACAAGATGTTTATGACCTTTTGTATCTTTTCTGTGCACTAATTGTTCCTGGGCTTTATTAATGTTCTCATAATTAAAGTTGCAAGTGCACAGCATTACACTGAATTCCAATGTATTTGAGTAGATTACAAGATGACAAAAAGTGTATAGAGGATATAAGTAAGTAATATATAAAATCACTTATAATAAATACATATATAGATAGATAAGTAATAATATCATTTATTTTCACTGTGGCATGAGTTCCACAGGTCCTTAATGAAAGGCATGGGTGTATTGCATTTACATTTATTTATTCATTTAGCAGACTCTTTTAACCAAAACAACTTACAATTAAGAAATACAACAAGCAATTTATCATAAAGAGGCAAATAAACACAGGAAGTGCTCGTAATACAAAGTTTCAGGCATTGTTCAGATTAGTACAAACTAGATGGGGGGATTTAAGGAAGGAGAAAGCAAAGATTTTTTTTTTTTTTTTTTGCATCTATCGTTCCTGTTATGAATGAATTCAACATGACATTAATTCTCACTCTGCATAATACTCTTTTTGATTACATTTCTTTTCTATACTCTATCCTATGATTGCGCAGATATATATACTCTCCAAAACTTTTACCCTCTCTGTTTCTCTCTGGTGGAATGAGCTGGCAGCCTCCACCCAAACCGCTGAGACCATCACATCTTACAAGACGCAAACACTTAACCACCCCACACTCTTCAACCAATGCAGCCACCAAAATACTGTATTTTCAACACAGGAAATCCCGTGTGTACGAGCTTAGCAATTTATGATACCATTGTTTTGATTAAATGTAACACTGATAAACAGTTTTGGCCATTTCGATATGCCAGTATGCCCTGAAAAAGCTATTTCATCACAGAGCTCAGGTTTCCTTTACAGAGCACTTTGCTGCTCAGGTAACCACATCAATAAAATACGCATCCTGTCAACACACTTTTGTGTGTGCATTTTATATAACCATAAAAGAATAAAAGAATGCTTAATAAAACACTGAAGAAACAAACTACTAGACTCTGCAGCTTAATTTGAAATGTTGTTGTTAATATTTTTCTTGCAGTAAAATCACTCTGGGTAATTAAAATAGTGATAAATGGGATAGCCATGACTGGTTAATGACTGAAATGGCCTTAGTTATCACAGACTTCTCTATGATCTTCAGAGGCCTATGTTCTCCACTCTGAGATCTATTACATGGCTGCTGATAGTGTCAGCCTGGAAGATGTTTTTTGTTAATTTAGACTCTGTGTGTGACTTTGTGTGTGTGTGTGTGTGTGTGTGTGTTTGTGTGTGTGTGTATCACGTGGAACATTCCACTAAGTCCAGCTCCAGGCCTGCTGACAGTTAGATGTGCAGTTCTTTCCATTCTAATAAAGTAGACCACTAGATGGAGCAAAAAGTGTACAAAAGACTCCAGAATCACAGGAACCAGCACTCAAGAATTCAAATAACATTTCCCATTAAAATTACATTAATCAGGCATGCCTCCCCAGTAAAATAATAATAAAAAAATACTTAAATGTTAATGTGCAGTAAAAAGTCAACCCATGTTTATACAAAGCATAAGCAAATATTGACCATTTTTACCCAAAAATAATCAGTCAGAATCAGAAAGTGTTTGTGAGTGAGAGTGACTATCTGTCAACTTATTGTAAAGGAGGCCGAACTACTTTTAGAGAGAGGAGTTCCTCCTCTGAGCCTGAATGGCTTTTACAACAACAGGTTTCCGCTCATTTCTCTCCTCTATTCGGCTAGGCACAAAGCTGAGTGTGAGGCAGTGCTTTTCCTGCTCTGAATGGGCTGAGAGTGAGAAATGTCATGTTAAACTGACCTCAGATCAGTGGAAACAGAGAAGCGCTCATGGTTGGTGCAGAGTTTAGTTGCTATGCAGCAATAGACCTCACCCCAAGAACTTTTGTTGCTCACTGGACAAATTATGTTTTGTGATCCATAATGGCAGACCATTCGAGGCAGTGGAGCGATCTGAGTAAAATTTCAAGGATCCCTATTTGGTCTGTAAAGACAAAAAAATGTGTGTGTGTGTTTGTGAGAATGGGTGATGAGGGTTGTTGGCATAGAAAGTTGTGATTGTATAATGATGTGTGTGCATGTGTGTCCGTGTGTATGGAAGTGAGCATGTATGGGTGAGAGTGTTTGTGTGTGAAAGACCACACCAGCTACATTGAACACTGGACAAAATGATTGATGACAGAATCATTGGGTCCACCAGTCTCCCATGCACAGATGCATTCTGTACTGGCAATCTAGACTATTAGAGTTCAGGAAGTGTCTCAACCATTAAACAGCCCCTGTATATTCACTTAAAACTGTCAAGAGGATGGAAAAGCCAAGAGGGAAAAATGCATTCTGCTTTTTTTCCATCAATTGGCTCACATCATGAACCATATCTGGAGATAGAGCTATTCGGTTTAGATGCCTGATAAAATTTTCCATGACGGTAGATTAAAGGTTTCCACTCTGTATGTCCAAATGGTTGCTCTACTGGTGATATTCTAAAGTTTTTACAGTCTCTACTATAGAGTCTTTAAAATGTACTGTATATGAAGTAATACGTTTTTTTATTGTATTTAATTATTTCAAAGTATTTTAATTACTATAAGCTCTGGTTTAATTAAACCTGAAGGAAAGAGAAAAGACCACTGTATATTTGAGAATGGGGTGGAGCTTCTGTCCTCACAGACTCCCATGGTGATTAAGAATGAGAGTTTCTTCAAATGCTATGATATGTTTGTTTACAGGCTGACTACTCCTCTCCATCACACACACGTGTCCTGCGTTTTCTTTTTTCCTCATGTTCACATTGCGTTGGTTTGCTTTATGGGCATATAAAACCCTCTTAATTTCCTGGGTTTTTTTTAAACTCTTAGTCTTCACTCATTTTATGGAATATCCAAAGTTTACAGTTCACATAATTTTCTTAACAAATTCAGCTCAGTGAACAAGCAGCACAGTATGTACATTATCATTTGAGTAACAGTGAGTTCTCAGCATTGTTTTCTTGTTTCTGTCATTATCAATATATTATAAAAATAATTAATTAATTTTACTCTTTATATTTGACATTCATCTTTATTTAATCTATCTAATTTATTTAATTAGAGGGATGAAATAATTTAATTTTGATACTATTTGTATACCAAAAGACTAATTAAAAAGATATCATCAGGACATTCATTTGACAAAAGATCTCAACATGTACAGTACAGGTCAAAAGTTTGGAAACATTACTATTTGTAATGTTTTTGAAAGAAGTCTCTTCTGCTCATCAAGCCTGCATTTATTTGATCAAAAATACAGAAGAAAAACAGTAATCTTGCAAAATGTTACTGCAATATTAAAATAATGGTTTCTATTTTAACATACTTTAAAGTATATATTTTTTTTCTGTGATGCAAACCTGAATTTCCATCAGCCATTACTCCAGTCTAAAGTGTCACATGATCCTTCAGAAATCATTCTAATATGCTGATTTTTTATCAGTGCTGGAAACTGTTGTGCTGCTTGAACTTTTTTTGGAACCTGTGATACTTTTTTCAGGATTCTTTGATGAATAAAAAGTTAAAAAGTAGAGCATTTATTTATAATAGAAATCTTTTCTAACAATATACACTACCATTCAAAAGTTTGGGGTCAGTACATTTTTATTCTTTCTTTTACTGAAAGAAATTAAAACTTTTATTCAGCAAAGATGTGTTAAATTGACAAGAAGTGATAGCAAAGATTTATATTGTTAGAAAAGATTTATATTTTGAATAAATGCTGTTCTTTTTAACTTTTTATTCATCAAAGAATCCTAGAAAGAAGAAAAAAAAAAAAAAACACAGTTTCCAAAGAAATATTTGGCAGCACAGCTGTTGCCAAGATTGATAATTCTAATAATAAATCAGTATTTTCTGAAGGATCATGTGACACTTTAGACTGGAGTAATGGCTGATGGAAATTCAGCTTTGCATCACAGAAATAAATTATTCTTTAAAGTACTGTATATTAAAACAGAAACCATTATGTTATATTGTAATAACATTTTGCAAGATTACTGTTTTTCTTCTGTATTTTTGATCAAATAAATGCAGGCTTGATGAGCAGAAGAGACTTCTTTCAAAAACATTACAAATAGTAATGTTTCCAAACTTTTGACCTGTACTGTATAAGCAGATCAGTCTGAAGAGAATAATTTGTTGTTCAGGTGTCATTGTACCCCCATAACAGTCAGTATCACCTTATACACACTCAGTCACAAGAGGGCCACATCCACAGTGAACAGGATCTTCTGGGATTTCTTTTGTTTTCCACTCACTCAGAAAGAAAATGCATGATTGTATCAAATCAGGTCTAGAGAAGTGAAGAGAGTTTGTTTAATGATGACTAATATTTCTTCTTCTTCAGTTTTTATTTTTTGAAAATGAAGATGAACTTATGCTTCCTGCTCTAGATCACTTACGTTCAGTAAAGAGAATGAGAGGGGGAGAGATGGAGTGAGTCATTAAAAGGCCCACACAGAATATGAGTGCAAAGAAGGTTATTTTCACAGAATTTCAGTGTTCTACACATTGTGTCTGCAAATTTATTTATTTATTTTTTTGGCTCTTTTTTAAAAAAAAAAAAAAAATTTCATCTCTGTTTAATAAATTTCTTCATACTGAAATATTTTGCACAAATTTTCCTCACAAATAGTGCAGAAGTTTCCATGTGGGCCTAGTCATTAAAATCAATGCCTGAGCAAAAATATGAAGAATATACACTACCAGTCAAAAGTTTTGATGATGATGATGATACCCATTTATATCAAATCCATACAGAAACATTTTAAACATTTAAACCTTTATCAAAAAGTTTTTTTAAGATCATGAAAAACTAATACATTCTATACATAATACTAATACACACTAATACATTCAGATTAGTGTGTCCAAATCTCTAAAGGTAACCAGGCTTTCATAATAGACTGACCCAATGTAACTAGACTGCAGCCATTTTTTTGAATGATTCCTGCACCATTTTCAAGTTAAATGTATCTTAATCCAAACCAGTTAAACCAGTGCTTGATCTTTTTGAGCACTTTGATTTCATGCTCTCAACTATCTCAAGACTGTAATGATGTTTATGCAAATTTTTATTTAATTTGTACAGCAATGGAAGACAGAGTCAGACTGAAAGTCCATACCGTCATATCACACCACTTCAACAGAAATCCATGAACACACATGAGTACATATATTGAAACAATGTAAAGGCATTTGAGATCACTCCTAACACCCATAAAACCACAACAAATCCCCACAGAGCAGAAAGAGTGGGTGAGACTGCCAACTAAAGGTCTAACAAAATGTGTAATACCTGTACTGAAGTCATGCCACAGGACCTAATGCAAGAACTGTGTGAGTGAAAGCATGACACGGGTTTTAGCAGTTGGTTGTGGTGGGAAGTGCTATGATTAAAGTAAATATATAAATTTTTGGTTTTATATTATTTGTATATTGTATGTAGTTAGGCTATTATTAATACTGAGAATAAACTGAATATTTGTACTTGTATTTGTAACATTGCAGGATAATTTAAAATGAAATGGTGATTTTTTTTTTTTTTTTAGCTAGCCTAAATTTAAAAATAACATAAAAATGTTATATGTGAACTAACCACTTACACTGTCACGGACCCACATACAGCCAGTCACACATTAACACCAACACAACTGGACACTGAATGCTGTGATATTGAGGCGCAGCAATGCCACACGGGTGTCTAGCTCTTTATTCGCGTGTGGTGCAGGTGAACACGTGCCAGCTCACAGCACAACCTGTTGATCTCTATGGAGGCAGGCAGCAAGGGTTCTGCGCATGCGTGAGCGCCTTGCGTCCTGCATCACCTCGCTATATGAGACCGGGCGCGGATACAGATGCCGTTTTCTTGAACAGCCGCGCAAATGGATGGGACTGAAACGAACCGGAGAAACTGCGCGAAAACGGAGCAACAGAAGATGTTAGACTCCGGAGGAAACCAAAGTGGATCTACGGACAGAGTGACTCTTAAAAAAGAAATTGGTCTCCTGAGCGCGTGCGCCATAATTATAGGTGAGATGTTTCCTTATATTTAATATGCCACCGCATGCGCTCTAACCCGCTTCAACTTTCTCTCTGCATGTTCCTTCGTCTGTCATTTTATCACTCTCTGTTTCTCTTTCCGCTATATATCTTCAGCCCTCACTCTTTCATATTCCTTCTCTTCAATGATATCAGTGCACATCTGCTATCAGTAATGCGCTTCGCTCTAAATGTTGAGTGTTCGTGGTGAAAAATAAAGTATTAAAAACTAGGTGTCTAGTAAGACTAGCTGTCTTACTTTGTTAGGACAACAGTCCAAGCTTTGCTTGGTTTCCGTAGAGAAGAGTGTCTCGTGCCATGCCGCTGCTTACAGTAGTCTCCATCAGACTCTGTTCATCAGAGCGCGGATTGCATCATTGAGGAAGAGAATCAGGCTGAAACTCAACTCCGCGCTTACGTGGCTACAGCCCACTACACTGTGTCCTTCACGTGCCCTGAACAAACCCACCATATAAGACTCCATTGCTATATACACTGCAGTGGAAAATGTAAAATTAAAGTAGGCGGAAGTGTAGACTTTCGTGCAGACTAAGCAAAATAGTAATGTTGCCTTCGATCTCGTGTTATGGATGTCATCTATCTGTAGGATTACACACACTGCAAGATGTAAATGTTTACTGTAGTCAGTAAATCATGGTATAAGATTAAATTAGTTTTGACAGGAAAATATCCTACATCACAATTCAGATTCAGATTTTCTTATGTACCGTATAACATCCTCAAAATTAAACACAGTAAAAAACTTTAGGCATCATTTTATCATTAGTGTGCTAGGCACATCCATCCAATGAATAATCCTCAGTGTGTATGTATATTCATTTCACTGTATACAATACATTTTACAGTGTTTTAATGTAAACTATTCATTGGAATGTGAGCTGATGATCTTCAACGAAACAGCATGAGATATTTTGTTATGAAGGTCATCTAATGGAAGCTTTAAAAAGATTGACACTATGCCTTTGTACTTTTGTTAATTTAATTTGTAATGTGTTGTGTCTCTCATAACAGAGATATTTGGCTGTTCTTCCTGAAGCCTTATATAAGCCCTATAGTATAAAGGAGATTAGTAGTCACACTTTTTACTCCAGTGAATATTTCTTGACATATTTTTATTTTTTAAAGTCAGTTTCAATACAGGAACTTACTTTAAAGAATTAGCAACAAAAAAAGCTAATGTAGGTTTCCACCTTTATTGTCCAGGATAAAAGGTACAGTTCACATAAGGTTTTTATAGAGATATATAAACAAGATTAAGGGATTAAGATATAATGTTAACTGTTTGATTATGGCCTTGACCTCACTGTAGTACGATTAGGTGAAAGTGGTTCCATTTTTGAGGTTGGTTTCCCTGTGGAACATCAACATACAGGTGCAGCTGTAGATTTTAGTTATGTTTATGGTTTAGTGACTTTAGGGCTGACACAGTTTTGTTCACAGCCCTTCACTACTTTAAATGTTTGACATTAATCTGACAAGGACCTTTAAGTATAGAGTATAGAATTGCAGATTTCTGCAGATTCATCTTATGAAGGATTTTCTAGAGGCAAAATAACTGCTGAAATTTAACTGGTGACTTATTTACCTCCTGAACATGGGAAAGTTTCTCTGTGCTAGAATGTCCTCCTGATATTACTCAAGGTCAATAACAAATTTTATCAGTTACTTATTTCTTTGCCAGTGCAGTTTATTTTCTTCTTTATTTGACTTTTAGTTTTAGTTACTTTTTCTTATTTGTAAGTCGCTTTGGATAAAAGCGTCTGCTAAATGACTAAAAGTAAAGTAAAGTAAAGTAAAGTTAAACCTTAATTAAACTAGTGGTTGACTAAAATTAGTTTGTCAATAGTCGTATCTAGAGAGCAGAGTAACAATTGGCCTGAAATCAGTTTTTTAAGATAATCTTTTTTTTAAGATTACAAAAAATGATTTAATATCCAGGGGGTGTGTCCAAATTTTGGAACTGACACAAGTCAAGAGGTGGAAAGTAACTAATTACAAATACTTTTGTACATTTTTTTACTTTCTTGAGTAAAATTGAATTGTACTTTTACTTTTATTTGAGTTGAATAAAAATAAAGTATTCAACTTCACTATTTTTATTTTTCACCAAAGTACAAAGTACAAAAAATAGCTGGCATTTGACGGGTACTTTTCAAACTAATGGGGTGGAGCCCTGCGCTTCAGGCAAAAACAGACCGGTCTGACTCATATGGAAGGATAATTGGAACTATTTTCGAAAGGAATTGCAAATTGTATTGTCAAATGTGGACGAATAAATAGTGATATAATCCAAACGCAATTCTTGCATTACCATTTGCATTTTCACTCTCTAACCTGACAAAACACAAATGGAATCGCAACATTGCATGAAAATGTTTAATGCTCCATAATACTCACAATGCCTCACTTTGGGTAAAAATAGATAATGCAGTAACTTGAGTAGTTTTTCAGCAAACTACTTTTTTACTCTTACTTGAGTCATATTTTTCAGTACTTTTACTTGTACTCAAGTTATTTTTTTCCTTAAGTAGCAATATTTTAACTTAAGTACAATTTTTTAGTATTCTTTCCACCACTGCACAAGGTGGAGTTAATACTTCTGTTAATCAGCCAAGTGGACATAGTTTTGTTATACTGTGAGTTGTATGACCAGTCAGAGTCAAGTGTGGTGTGGTGTGACCCCATGAACTTCATTCAGGAGCTTTGAGCCTTATTTGACTGAGTGTTTTTGAGATGCGCTGGGCTCTGTCCCATCAACTTTATTGCCTAATCCTCTATGGAGTTCTGAGGCGCTGGAAGCAAACATTCACATCCACTCACAATACTACCAAATTCTATTTCATGTGAACACCCGCAGACAAAGAGAGAACCCAAAAGGATTACATAATGCTTCGGCCTATAGCTGTGGCTGAGCCTCATATAATTGAAACTCTTTTGTTTAAGTTTCCTGAGGCATAATCATTCAGGCACTGCATATGCTCCGGGTGGTTTGACTAAGATGTATATGCAGTGATACAGAACATTTACCTTTTACTGGATACTGGACTCTCATCTTGGATTTCACAACTGATGTTGACTCTAACATTGTTGATCTTATTGTTCGTGTCTGTTTGCCTGGAATGTGCAGCAGCGTTTTGACAGCTGCGAGAACAGATCTTTTAGAACACATTGTCTTGCACTGAAAAAACCCCACCAAGATTACAGATTTAAAAAAAATTTTTTTTTTTAAAGATATTTCAAGTAAGAAACTGATATAAAAGCAAGAGATAGACTGCATAATTAAAATCTCACTTAAATATTCCCATGCACTTAGTGCAAAAAAACTCTTTAAAATGCTCTAATTGGAGAAATTGGCAATAAGATTTTTTATGTTTGTTTATTTCTGATACAGAAAACCAATCATGTCTTGAGGTGAAGGGCTCATAATTCAGTCCAGTAATGTAGTTTATTTTAGACTGAACAATATATGAAGACTAAACAACCCCTTTCTTATTCTTTTTTTTTTCAGGCAACATCATTGGCTCAGGGATCTTCATCTCTCCAAAGGGGGTTCTAGATCATGCAGGCAGTGTGGGGTTCTCACTCATCGTGTGGGTTCTAGGAGGAGGAATCTGTGCCTTGGGATCTCTTTGCTATGCTGAGTTGGGTGTCACCATCCCCAAATCAGGTGGAGACTACTCATACGTGACTGAGATCTTCGGGGGACTGGTGGGGTAGGTCTATTGTTGCCCTCCATAGTGTTACACTCAGCATTCATGTAGCTCAAACAGTAGAGCTTGGCTCTGACAATGCAAAGGTCATTGGTTGGATTCCCAGGAAATGCATGAACAGATGCAATATTAATGTCTTTGGATGAAAGTGTTTGCCAAATGCCTAAATGTCGATGTGGATGTATCAGTTTGTGTGAGAAACACATAGAAGAACTTCTCCTTGGGGAGATCCACATGTGTTTACTTGTTCGCTCAGATGCAACACTAACTGTTTTGTATTGGCGGTGATAAAGATGGCCATTTGTTTATGTTTTCGCAGATTCTTGTTGCTGTGGAGTGCTGTGTTGATTATGTACCCAACAACTCTGGCTGTGATTGCGCTCACCTTCTCCAACTATGTGCTGCAGCCTGCCTTCCCTAACTGCCTGCCTCCATACATCGCCACCCGGCTCCTCTCAACCACCTGTGTCTGTGAGTAAAGCACACACCATGAGTAATAATGCAGTCTTCTGCTTTTGCAGGTCAGCTCTGATTTGGTACTACTGTCATATGACCGCTTAATTAAAATTTTCTTGTTATAGCAAATCAGTTGATAGAAATGATGTACATACTAGGGATGCACCTTTATAAAAAATGTATCTGATAATTCAGATTTTGGCCAATAATTATTTTCATGGTTGATAAGCAAGAAATAGCAGATATGAAAATTATGGACTAATAAATTAAATAAAACCATAAAAAATACAATTATTGGTTTTAAATGAAAAAATGATATTTGAAGATTTGCTGAAGATTACATGTAATCCATCCATCCATTTATTTTCCAAACTGCTTATCCTCTGTAAGGTTGTGGTGATTACATGTAATAGTGTTATTAAATTGCTAGTGTTTTTAAAGATAATCTTTAATGAGTATTTGATGAAAGCAAAGGTAATCTAAATGTAAAAATAGAGCATTAACAATTATATATCCAATATCCATCAATGCTGTTAAATTAAAAAACCTTTAATATAGTGTCGACATACTGTATAGTTCACCCCTAGTGCATTTAGAATTGAATTCTGACTATTAGACAAAGTCATGATCAGAAGTCATGACAAAGTCTACTTTGTCCTTCATTCTGTCTTTCTCTCTTTCTCAATCACTCCCTTGTGTGTATATAGACCACTTCAATCTTGATCCTAGAACTTAACACTGGTGGGCATGTGGCAGGATATTTTTGGAGCTGGTGGAGATAAACCAGTCAAATGTATGTCTATGCGTGTGTGTATGTGTGTTTGTTTCAGTAGAGCCCCGTGACTCAGCTGGTTTGGACCTGTCAGATCTGGACAGGGTCTCCCAGGAAGGAATACTGGGGGTGTGTCAAAGTGAGGGCAGTGGTCCTAATGACAGTGCTGGCTGAGTTGAGCCGTCCATCCCTATTTTTGGCAGCAGAATCCAGAAGCTGTCCTGAAGAACAGCCAACAAAAGCTTTGAGTCAGACATACTCCAAAGAGCACAGTGACGAGGGCCAGTGGCTCTATTTAAGGAACACACCTCATGTATGTGCCCTATCAAAGGATGCTAGACCTGCATCCCAAATCACTGCGCTCTCTTCCGATTAGCCAGCTATTCGGGGAGCGCATTTGTTTGGGTCTGGATAGCTGGGTGAGATTGGTATCGATGGCGTGGTATTAGGGCACCTGATCCTCAGGCTGTGTGGCGTCAGACTCCCTAATGGTGTCAGGCTTTGAGCCGGCGGAACATGTGGGCGTCTCCTCTGTATTGTGTATTGTTTGGGGACCTTGTGGTTGCCCTAGTTACCCCAATGCTCTTTGATGGACAAGAGCATAGAGGCGGGACTTTGTGAATGCCGCTAAAATACCGTTAAACCTGACAAATGAGGAGCGAATTATGATCTTTTGATAAGCCGCTTGGAGTGTGTGTCATGCTTAGGAAGGGCACAGTTCTAACGCGCATCCTCCCACTGTCTGTCATTAACCTTTAGACCAAGTAAATACCCTGAAATAAGATGAGACAGTCAAAGATCTCAGGAAATTACCTAAGGTCTTCACACACTTAGCACTGATTTTTCACATACGGTTTCCACACAAATCCCCACAAAAATGCCCCTTGCATTGTAAAATAATAGCTTCCTTTCTGTTCATAGTTGGAATGTGAATTGAAGTGGGCATGCCCACAGGAAATTTGTTTTGTAAAATGACATACGATTTACTGGATTGCAACTCAAACAAAAATGCAGCAGTAACACAAAATTTATAACTACACAAAATTAACTACTTTATTTTTTTAATAATAAATTCTAAAATAAATATTGACAGCAATATGAATTGGTGGGAAATTAAGTGTTCTTTCACCATTCTCTAAAAAATGAAAGATAATTGATTAAATATTCTGTATATCAAATGCAATGGCAAATACAACAATTGAATATTGAAATTAAGGAACATGCTTAATAAATACACAACCCTAGCTTGTACAGGTTTTTTTTCTAGCTGTCTGTGGATATTTTTAATGGTAAACTGATGCATTTGGAAACCTTTGCATGAACCCCTAGTTATGTGTGAGTGAGTGTTCTTAGTTGCACTGTGTGAGAATTTGTCTATATTGCACCATGTGTTACATTTGCCCTCCCCTTCTGAATGTTCTGAATGAATGTCACAAGCTCTGTCTGCTGCAGTCAAATTACACACAGACAGATACACACACACACACACACACACACACACACACACAGCTCCCGCTGGTCTAGACACACAAACAAACACACAGACCTTTGCGGAGCATCTAACCTGCATTAACCTGCATAATTCAACTCAATTCAATCTCTCATTTGACTTGGAAAAAAGATGTGTGCTACATTACGTTTTTACAACTGTCTTTAATCTTTAATGACAGGTAGTTTACTGTTCTAATGCTTTGTACCTTTTTATTGGTTTATGAGTGTGTGGAAAGCTTTTCCTGTAAAGGCCACACACTCCAGAGATTGAAAGATCTGTTCATATGACTCAATTCTTGTTGCTCATGTCTGCAATATTATTTCAAAAACATTTATAAATACATAAATCCTGCCAAAGACGTAAAAGGACAATACAAAACAAAATACCATCAAAAAGATGAAATAAAACAATGCTTTTTCAAGCATTTTTAAGAAATTCCAACATATGCTGGTCACTTCATTTTTTCTTTTTTTAATTAATGTCTTTTTTAATAAAACTTTAAAAAGCCTGCCATTTTCAATACTGAGTAAACATGAAAAACACTTATTTCAGGCTTTGGCCTCAGAGAGTTGTAGTGTTTTGCACATTTTTGTGTATTTAGTGCATCTTTTGTTGGCTTTATCGGTCAATTAGCTGCAGAGGGATGCCCCTCTCGGGGGTTTGAAGTGAGTGGTTGTATTTTGGCAGATTTAAAGGCTGTTAGCACTTCATTAGAATTCTCCTCTCATTAGCTTTGTGTTCATTTAACTTCATTTGGCCACCCTTAGTCACTTCTGCACTGTGATACAAAACAAGAAGGAGCTGGAGTCAGATCCGTTAAAGCCAAACAAGAGGAAACAAAACTCATGGCAAACACTGTAGTGCTCTGAAACCTATCATATAAAACACCTGTCACTGCATATTTTGTAGTAATGTGTGTTATTATTAATTATGTGCGTTATGGTAAAGGGTCATACAAAAAGTTTAGAACAACATGAGAACAATATTCTTGGGTGAACTATCTCTTATACAAGTTGCTATGTTGCCTGGGAAACTGGCAAAACTGGCAATTCAGATTATTATTACTAATAAATGTAACTATGATTTGAACATTGTGGCTTTGATCATACTGGTATTTCTGTCATTTTAAGGTGCCTAAGAACACCTAAACCTGTGAAAAAAACCCCACAGTGACTCTTGAGGTGTATTGTTTTAATCACATTGAACCAAGAAAGAATGATTGTTATACAATCAATTTTTTTCTGAATCAAATATGAAAAATACATTTGGATGCACTCTGGATGCAGGTTTAGGTTTTAAATGTGTGGTTTTTTTTTGCTTTTACCTGAGTTGTACTTTTATCTTAGTTAGGGAATGCTGTACTATCAAGAAAAAAGATTCACTGAATGCTGTCTGGGCATGAAGGTTGACAGGTGGTGTGTGTTGAGCTCAGGATCACACGAGCTGATGAAGTTGTGCAGGTTAGCTGTTAGTTTGCAGGCCGTGAGCCTCTCTTGTCGACTGCCTACTCTCGCCAAAAATTCAGCTGGCGTCTGGGCCGTTTTGTTGTGGGGCATCGGAAGCTGTTTGTCTAGGGGGGTCTGACAGATGCCCTGCATGTGTTTGCATGTGTGGGCGGGTAATTCCGGCCATTGATGGATGAGTGGGGGTAACCCGTCTCCCCTTTGCCCAGTGTCTCCCTCGGCATGCCTGGGTATACTGTGCCGTCAAGCCCTGGAGACGGACCTCTGTGTACCGGATCTACACCGGAGCTGTTACACAATGCGGCTCAACACAGAAGCCCCTAACCTCAAACACAGATGTACAGACAAGCAATGGCCTCTAACGCCTGTACTTCCGTCCGTGAATGTATAGTGTGTTTTTACTTTTTTAATCTGTCAGCTTTAGTCTGCTTTGTATTGATGCCCCTTGATAAGGTACTCTTTTTTTGTGTCCCAATTGTAATGCGTAAAGATATCAAATAAATCTGTAAGGTAACCGTATCAATCCGAGGCCCTTCATTGTTCACAACAATATTTGAAGACCTGACACTTCTAGTTTCTGTAAATTACATTTCAGGATTCCTAAAGTTTTAAAAGCTGCATGTTTTTCAAAGCTCTCATTTTTTTTAACCAGTGAATTTGCATTATTTTTCAAGTCATTAGTGATTTACAATTTTTACCTGATGAAATATTTTAGAGCTTGACAAGCATAACTATAAACGTCTTTCCACATTCAACTGCTTTTATTTCCAGCAAATTTCTTAACATGTGGAAAAAAATTGTATTAACATAGAGAGTTCAACAACTGAGACATGTTAACTGAATTAAAGTCTCGCAGGCATTTGATAAACAGAAATGGATTAACGAGTAAAGGCTGACATCAGAATTGGCAGTGAGTATCTGGTGTGGCCACTAGCTGCATTAACAGTGCATCTCATCCTCATGGACTGCACCAGATTTGTCAGTTCTTGATGTGAGATGTTACCCGCTCTTCCAACAATGCATTTGCAAGTTCGCGAACACAGGAAACACATGGATACACATGGTTTTCCACTGCAAGGACGATTAGCTGATCTTCCTGTCTGCCTGTAGCACTGTCTTATGCATCGCACATTACAGACATTGCAGTTTATTGCTCTGGCTACATCTGGAGTCCTCATGCCTCTCTGCAGCAGGTCTATGGCATGTTCACACAGGTGATCAGGAAGATCTTCCTTCTGGTGTTTTTCAGACTCAGTAGTTATGGTCTTTTATGTCCTGAGTGAATATAACTGTGACCTTCAATGCCTATCGCCTGTAAACCGTAAGTGTCTTTAGTAATGTTTCAAAGGTGCATGTGCAATAATTGTTTATGGTTCATTGAACTACCATGAAAAGGGACGTTTGTTTATTTCTGAGTTTATATTTATTATAAAAATTGCCCACAGAAGTTTAAGATTTTTGTAAGTTGATTTTTTTTTTCAGGTCTAGAAATCACACTATAAGATATTCCAAGACAAAAATAAAGTTGCCGAGAAGTTGAATTAAAATAATATTTTTAGTTGTTTTAGCTGATTTTAATGTGTACTTTTTCTTATTTTCAATTATTAAATTATCTTGAGGTTCCCTTGGAAGTGTGCTGAGTGGGCGCCGGCCGTTAGTTGAGAACCAGTTAGCCATGAATGGGTTAGCGTTTTGCCTGCAGCAGTAAAATAAGTTACATCTGATCTTTATTTCCCCTCTTTAAACTAATAAAAATGGACCATGTGACCAGTTAGTGCTGCTCTGCCAACAAAATCACACTGCTTCCATTGCTGTGTCACAACCTGATTTGTCCCCATGACACTTAAGAGGTTTTTTTGTTTTTTGGTGAAAAAGCTCTTTGTTAAAACATCTGAAAAAATGTAAAACTGTGAGTTTGGAATATGTGAATGAATAACTGTGTGTTCACTGTGTGTGTTTACAGTGTTCCTGACTTGGGTGAACTGCTCCAGCGTGCGCTGGGGGACACGGATCCAAGATATTTTCACTGTGGGGAAACTGCTGGCCCTTGTCCTCATCATTGTAGTGGGAATGATCCAGATTGCCAAAGGTGTGTCAAGTACACTTAACACTTACGTTCTTGCCAGCCGTTGTTTTAAATGAAACATGCTACTTTATCTGAAAAAATGGTTTGTGCTGTCTAACATTAAAATCGATGCAGTATGTAAATATCAAAGCATCTTAAATTATAATAAATGTGCAGTGACATTAATTATTAAAATTAAGGGTATCACAATTCTATACGGTATTGATTTTTCCCTTCACTTTCAATTGATTGGCCAAACTGTAGCACAGATAAGCAATATCCAGTTTCCTGAACAAAGTGTGCCTATGCACAGATGCATTCAGTCCAAAATACGATGAAAAAAAAAAGTTTTATATTCCTGATCAAATTTCTAAGTATGTAACCCACAGAAGCAGACAGTGAAGTTAAGGGATAAAAGAGAGAAATAAGCAATAGGCAAAGTAGAGAAAGGAGAAGAGTTTGATAAACTCATCTGTGAATAATTCCCACAGTCGAATGCCATGAATCATCAAACACTCTCAACATTAAAGCCAGCATTACCCAAAAGCAAGCTAACTGTGGTCGTTAATTCCATTGAACTCTATTGGTGAGGATAGAACTTGTGACCATAGTTGCTTTCAGGGAAATCCACTCCTGATACTTACTTGATCAAAGTAATGTACAGTGAAGCATCCTGCGGTTAAGTGCTTTGCTCAAGGGCACAATAAAATCAAAAATGTAAAATGTGAACCTATGACCTTTAAGGATGCACTACACAACTTTTAAAATCTAATCTGATTTTAAAACACTTGCCAATATCAGACATCATACACCTGCCGACTTTGGAAATGGCTACAGAGTAAGGTGACCAGACGTGCACAGGATTTCTAAATTGCCTAAAATAACCAGGTGTTGGTTGTTTGCACTGTGCCGATTGATTGTTGTATGACATCAAAGTAACGCAAGAGTGATTCGAAAACATAAGGAGCCGTCTGGTCTACTCTCTAGCTCTTGCGGTTTGATGTTGGCGGAGTGCAAACAGTCAACACCTGGTTATTTTAGGAAATTTAGAAATCCTGTGCTGAACGTGTCCCCAGAAAGTGGCATGTCTGGTCACCTTACTACAGAGAAAACTGGACACCATGCACTACACAACTACAACCCGAATTCCGGAAATTTTATGACGTTTTTTAAATTTGAATAATATGAAAACTAAAAGACTTTCAGATCACATGAGCCAATATTTTATTCACAATATAACATAGATAACATAACAAATGTTTATACAGAGAAATTTTACACTTTTATCCACTAAATGAGCTCATTTCAAATTTGATGCCTGCTACAGATCTCCAAAAAATTGGCATGGGGCAACAAAGGGGTGAAAAACCAAGAGATTTTGAAAAGATTCAGCTGGGAGAACATCTAGCAACTAATTAAGTTAATTGATATCAGGTCTGTAACATAAAAGGGACGTCTTAGAGAGGCAGAGTCTCTCAGAAGTAAAGATGGGCAGAGGCTCTCCAATCTGTGAAAGAGTGTGTAAAAAGATTGTGGAATACTTAAAAAACAATGTTCCTCAATGTCAAATTGTAAAGGCTTTGCAAATCTCATCATCTACAATGCATAACATCATCAAAAGTTTCAGAGAAACTGGAGAAATCTCTGTGCGTAAGGGACAAGGCCGAATACCTTTGTTGGATGCCCGTGGTCTTCAGGCCCTCAGACGACACTGCATCACTCATCGGCATGATTCTGTCATTGACATAGCTAAATGGGCCCAGGAATACTTCCAGAAACCACTGTCGGTAAACAATCCGCCGTGCCATCTGCAGATGCCAACTAACGCTCTATCATGCAAAAAGGAAGCCAAATGTGAACATGGTCCAGAAGCTCCGTCGTGTCCTGTGGACCAAGGCTCATTTAAAATGGACTGTTTCAAAAAAGTGTTCTATGGTCAGACGAGTCCAAATTTGACATTCTTGTTGGAAATCACAGACACCGTGTCCTCCAGGCTAAAGAGGAGGGAGACCTTCCGGCGTGTCATCAGCATTCAGTTCAAAAGCCAGCATCTCTGATGGTATGGGGGTGCATAAGTGTATATGGTATGGGCAGCTTGCATGTTTTGGAAGACACTATGAATGCTGAAAGGTATATAAAGGTTTTAGAGCAACATATGCTCCCCTCCAGACGACGTGTATTTCAGCAGGACAATGCAAAACCACATACTGTAGCTATTGCAACAGCATGGCTTCGTAGTAGAAGAGTCCGGGTGCTGAAGTGGCCTGCCTGCAGTCCAGATCTTTCACCTATAGAGAACATTTGGTGCATCATTAAACGAAAAATACATCAAAGATGACCACATCTTCAGCAGCTAGAAACCTATATCAGGCAAGAATGGGACCAAATTCCAACATCAAAACTCCGGAAACTCATAACCTCGATGCCCAGACGTCTTCAAACTGTTTTGAAAAGAAAAGGAGAAGCTACACCATGGTAAACATACCCCGTCCCAACTATTTTGAGACTTGTAGCAGGCATCAAATTTGAAATGAGCTCATTTTGTGCATAAAATTGTAAAAATTTCTGTTTAAACATTTATGTTATCTATGTTGTATTGTGAATAAAATATTGGCTCATGTGATTTTAGTCTTTTAGTTTTCATTTTATTCAAATTTAAAAAACGTCCCAACATTTCCGGAATTCGGGTTGTACCAGACTTTCAAGTCATTCCAAACACAACAAAAGTTGTGTATTGCATTCCAGCCTTTAGAAAACTCACTATTAAAACTTTTATTTTGCATTCTAATTGGTTCAAACTTACAGTCAATGCAATGAACTCAAGTTAATTGAATCAGAAAATGTTAGCTTATTAAGATGTTTTGATAGTGTTTTGAAGTGTTGCAATACAGTCTAAAGCTGACTTATTTACTTTAGGCAGTTCACAACAAACTAAGCTAAGACTGTGATTGTCACAAAATGACAATTTTCACCTCAATTTGCAGAATAGTTTTAACAATGTGATCTTTGTGTGACTTGTTACACAACTGAGTGCTGTTACAATAAAGCAGTGGTGCTTAGTCATGCTTTGTTGTGTACTGTCCTGGGTCTAGAGTTGCAGGTAATGGCTATGACCCATTATGGGAAGACTTTATTTTTATTTAGTGAGCTTGTCTGGAGGCATTCCCTAAACTGACAAGAGAAGGAATTGAGTAAACGAGAGAGCTAAGCAGTACAGTTTCACACTTTGAGTGACAGGAGAGAGAAAGGCTTTTTGGAGGCTTTGACTATCTAGTGGAATAATGAAATCAAATTGATGACACTTGAGTGTCAAGATGAAGATGAACAGATTATTCCCAAGAGCATCTGAAATATACAGTATTTTATTACAACCCTGAGGTCATAAGCATATTTTCTGTATTTTCTCTCTAGGACACTATGATGCATTGGAGCCCCAGACAGCGTTTGAGTTCATAAAGGATCCGTCGGTGGGGCAGATTGCTCTGGCCTTCCTGCAGGCCTCATTTGCCTATAGTGGATGGAACTTCCTGAACTACGTCACTGAAGAGGTGGTTGAGCCTCGCAAGTAAGTCTTTTATAGTCTATGTCAAAATCATGGCTGGCCCATCTAACAGGCAATAGAGGCAGACGCCTGGGGCCCCAACGTGCCTAGGGGGCCTGGTGAGGAGGTGTACGTGTTTTAATATGGTTACTACAGAGTAAATATTCTTTGTTCTCCATTAACAAAGTGCAGTCGAACAACAGCCGCGCAGCATAGTGCACAAACAGGAACACAAACCACAGTGACCGTAAGCCTAAATAAGCCTATGTAAAAGAAGCTTTCAATCCCCAAATCGCAAATAACTGACAAATACCTTCAATCACCAAGTGACAATAAATACAGCAACCGTATAAATAAAAGCAGCCACTAGTGAAACAAAAAAGTATTGTAATCTGCATAATACATTCATGTCGCGTAGCTTCAAGTACCGTATTGTTCACAGATTCCAGACCATCCTCAAAAGTGCTCAAGTTGTCAGAAATGCACAAAATAGGTCACAGAAAGGATTACTTCTTGGCTATTTGAGACGCTTTCTGTTTCAAGCACGTTTGGATGGCAGAAACAGCGCTTCTGTTGCCAAACACTAGTCATGTTTTCTCAAGAATAATCTGGGCAATGAATTAAAAGACAGTCAACAAAAATGTAAATGTAATGAAAATATAAAAAAATAACCATTTTAAATATGAAAAATAATAATAAAATGTAATGTAAAAATGACACTGTTACATATCAAACATGTTGGTACTGTCAAGGAACCTTCTTTTGAACTAAAAGTATGCATTATAGTATGCACATAACAAATGCTACTATAAATACAATACCTTAGGTAACTCTTTCAGCATATATTTTATGGTGTGGTTTCTGTTCTAGGAACCTTCCACGTGCAATCTACATCTCCATCCCCCTGGTGACGCTCGTCTATACTCTCACCAACATTGCGTACTTCTCCTCCATGTCCCCTCAAGAGCTGCTGGAGTCAAATGCTGTCGCTGTGGTGAGTTCTCTGACCTCTTCTGGCTTATTCTGCTAAAACAACGTACCATCTATTAGATGCTTTGTTAAATTTGTGTTGCAGACATTTGGAGAGAAGCTGCTAGGAGTGTTCTCCTGGGTGATGCCCATCTCTGTAGCTCTTTCCACCTTTGGGGGGATCAATGGATACTTGTTTACATCTTCTAGGTACAGAAATATTTGAGTATAAACTGGCCTAATACAGCATCCCTTAAAACTTTAAACTAAAATCGACTTCATTGTCCATCCTCCACAGGTTGTGTTTCTCAGGTGCCAGAGAGGGTCACCTGCCCTACCTGCTGGCTATGATTCACCTTAAGAGCTGCACACCAATCCCTGCCCTACTCGTTTGTGTGAGAGAGAAAGAGCTATTCGCACACAAAGCACATGCAACACAACACTGCTTTCAGTCTGAAAGATTTGGTTGATCCGATTCAAGTCTAAACGGGGTCCAGAATGTTTTGTGTACAGATCACACAAACCACATTTAGCGCTAATAGAAAACTCATGTGGTTGTATTGAATTTGTTGTATAAACACTAGATAATCTGTCCTGTTGTGTTCCGGACAACAGTAAAGGACCGCCTACTCACCTGTCAATCAACCACAGTAGTAAAACAGGGTTTAAACATTGCTGGTTATGTGCCCCTTTTATAAGAAAATAACTGTCCAGTTGAAACATTTGGGAAAAGCCCGTTTATACTTAACAGATTTGCTTGACATCAACATTCGACGACTCAGATCAAGCCCATTTTAAAGTTTAGTTAATATAGCATATAGATTAAAATATGTCCCAAAACATCTCGTTTCCATCGTTGTTTTTTCACAATGGTGGAAACACATCTTATTGGATAAAGTCCGCTTAAATTGAGAACATAGACAATTTGGCATTATTATTTGGCATATTGGCATTTCCATTCCTTGCTATTTCCAGTTTTTTTAGCAATATCTTAAAATTTGCATAAAAATACCTGGATGGGTTGAAAATGTTGTCAGAATTACAGAAGAAATACCAGAGAAAATATATCTCTGGCCAGTATGGGCCTTCGAATATTGTGTTGGACAGTGGGGGCCTTTGAGTCAAAAAGACTGAGAACTGCAGCATACATGTCCATAGTGTCTCCTCTTGTTCTCCATAGTGCACGGCGACCATAGTGATCCTGTGCATCGGTGACACGCATAACCTCATAAACTATGTGTCATTTATAAACTACCTCTCATATGGAGTCACTATAGCTGGGCTGCTGTACTACAGATGGAAGAAACCCAAACTGGTCCGACCCATCAAGGTACTTCAATCGCCACCTACAGACCTCATCAGGAAGAGTGATTTAGATTGACTGGTCAGTGTTTAGGTGGTATTCACCTCCCTCTTCTTCTCTAAATTCGCGCAGGTAAACTTGTTGGTCCCTTGCAGCTATCTAGTGTTCTGGGCAGTGTTACTGGGCTTCAGTCTGTACTCGGAGCCAGTGGTGTGTGGTATGGGCCTGGTGATCATGCTCACTGGAGTCCCCATCTACTTCATTGGAGTGCAGTGGAAGAACAAACCACACTGGGTTTCTAGTGCAGTGGGTGAGTAAGACTAGCCAAAACTGCTTTGCATTATTTTGTTAGCACTCTGCAATGAAAACCCATCTGACATCTGTAAATGTACATGTGTTACAGAGAGAGTCACCTATCTGGGGCAGAAGTTGTGTTATGTGGTCTTCCCTCAGGATGATCCTTCTGAAATACAGCCTCTTACAGAGAAATCAGAGCTGTGAGTGGCAGAGGACTCCTCGCACTCCTTTTTGGAATAGCAAAGACCTGCTTTCCATCCGTTGTTGTGTGTTTTCCTCATCTGATGCTGTACATGAGGAGATGCTCCCCAGAAGCTCCTCTGAGACTCAGCCATCACAGCAGAAGAAACAGAAGTTTTATGTTTTCTCGCTCAGACGTCACATTTCTTAGTTGTAACTGTTCTCCCCTCACATACATTTGTTCGGACATCACCTTGTTATTGAACGCACCCTCCTCTTGTCCTGTAGGAGATGAATTCCCATGACCTCTTCATGTTTTCTCTGGGAGTTGTTCAATTTTTGAGAACTGTTCGTGTATTCTCATGTGCCTTACAGGATCTCACTCTGTTTTTGAGGTTTTTATCTTTACTTTAACTAGACTTTTTATTAGTGATCCCCCTGTAAGTGAGCAGAAGGGGCATTGTTGAAGCCTGTTTACCTCTTAACTGAAATCTAAACTCAATTTGTGAGTCTGAACTTTTTCACCTAGGGGATTAGGCCTTGTCCTCTAGTCCTCTTAATAATTACTGACTCCCTCAAGCAAAAAAGTAATAACGTCTACCTGCGCTCAAAATTTCTATGCAAGAATAGTCTAGGCACTTTAATTTACTTGCAAATTTTTAGCTCATATTGCACGATAAACTTATTGCCTTGCTTCCTGAATAAGCAACAATCTCCTGCCACTGTTTAACAGAGGCTCTCCCCCAGCACTTATTAGCACTGCCAGTCTCTTAGCCTTATGCTAATGATAGGAACCATAGGATGTTCCAAGTTATTTCTTCACAGATAACGTTATTTACATAAAAGGTGCTTTACATTTCAAAAAATCCTCTTAGGCAGACACTTCCAATTGTTGTCCAAAAAGAAGTTTCATGCCTTTAGATAACCAAGGCATTTGTCTATTTTTACTGGGATGCTTTTATTTTGGGCACTGATCATGGACATTCCACTGAGCTATGCAACAGCGATGTTATCCATCTCTTCGTTTTAAACTGACCATTAAACCACCAAAGTCTGTCAAACAGATTTTGAGAGTTTGGATCTGAAGGAGTTGCGATTAGCGGATTTTGCACTTGAGCGCCCTCTTCTGGTTAGATATTTCTTGACACCCGATCACAACCTTTATGAACACCCCAGTGCTGATCTGTTTCCATTGGTCCAACTCAGTGTCTCTCTGTGATGTCTGTCAGACTACCAGTGTTCACGCTCACACGGCCCACAGCGGCACGGCACGTTGAAAATCACAGCACAGTGAAATCTTAATGTAAATATTGCTTAAAGTTTCAAATATATCAGGGATTCATTGTGAGATCGCATTCCTGACATTAGTGACGTGTTAGGCGTATGTATTAATTATACATTTGTTCCATATTGTATGCACTATAGATATGTATGCTGATATACTTGTGTTTTGTAAAAAATGTTAAAAGGTGTTTATCAATAACAATATTAGCACATTAAATTTAATTCTGGAAAAGGTTGCAAATAATTGTGTGTTACTATGTGTGTGTTTGAGTAAAGACATGAGGCTACATTTGTAAGCCACATATATCATTGAGTCTGCCTCATTTCAGAAAAGTAGCCATTATATTGCAAGAGAGAAATTATGAAATGAGACATCCCCTGACAGAAATGACCATTGGAGAAGAAACATACTAAATATACTAACTCTAGAATCATATCTGTTTAGTAACTAGGATCTTAATACTTTTAACAGGAAGTTTCTGTTATACGGCCCCTGGTCTATATATGCAAAGGGGGTAACTGCATACATTAGGGTAGATTAGGTTTATGAATGACTACACTTTATCCAGGTAACAATAAGTTAGTCTGAATATCTAATGAAGAAATGTGGATTTAATGAAAGGTAGGTAAACAGTTTTTTCATGCTGCCAGCAAATGAAACACATCAAAACCTTTTCAAACATGTAGCAACCTTGACCATTACCAACCACACACCACCAGATCGGAAGAGGAAAAAAATATTTACAAAATATGTTCAAGGCAACCATAGACTGCAATGAAAATTAAAAAGAGAGGAAAAGAGAAGTCAGTCTAGGACAGTGGTTCTCAACCAGGGGGCCTCAGTAAACTTTCAAGAGGGGCACGGGATGACTTACAATTATTTAAATTAAATATATGAATGTAACGCAATTAAAATCCTAAAAAACAAAAATCAAAATATAATTTATTTTCCTCCCTCAATAACTTGTTTTTATTCAAGAACATACAGTTCTTCAAAACTATTTTAAACAAAATCAATTGGTGAATTCTTGTGGTCAAATATTGTGTTGGACAATGGGTGGCCTTCGAGTCAAAAAGGTTAAGAACCACTGGTCTAGGATTTCAAGCTGCTGGCCGAATAACGCTAAGATTTTATTGTGGCATATGTTGACTGATCTCTTCTATTGGATTTTACTTGAATTTCACAGAACATAAAATACACTATTAAAAAATGTCAAATAAGTAATGATGGATGTCGCAAGTAAAGTCTCTTAGAAGTGCTTTAATCTTCAGCCATTTCAACTGAACCCAACAAATGACAAGACAGAAAGTGCATGACCTCTATAATGACACTGAATCTAAAGGCTTCACAATGTATTAAAACATCTGCGATTCTATAAAATCTGTCAATCTCTGAAATGGCACATTCTTAAACCTATGGGATCAGACAAGAGGATCCTGCAGTCAGAACATGGAGAATGGAAATGTGTGAAATAACAGGCAGTCAGCCAGCAGACAGAACGAAAGGAAGGAACAGACTGATCCTTCAGAGATGGGACCAGCATTCTAGTTTGATTAGTTCTTATTTCCAAGCTTGGACCAGGACCAAGTGTGCTAAAGCAGCAAGTGTGACTTGCACTGAGGATATACCACTACATTTATTTACAGAACATACATACATTCATGATATGGAAGCAACATAATTTTACTGGCAAATAAGTCTCTCAAGTACCAAATGCATGAATGCAGATGAAATTTTAACGGCTGATATGAAAAACAAAGACACCAATGTGTGTGAGCTCAAGCACAAATGTGATTATTGAGACCTTTTCCCACGACTGTGATGTCCTGATGGCTTCAGAACTCAACTGAGGCAGCAGTACTTCTCAGTACAACTATAGACTACAGCTGTTAACAAGGAAATCTAGGTTAACTGCTTCTCTTTCATGAACCATTATACAATCCCTGAGTTCTGCTTCCCTTCAAGAAAGACCCACTGTCTTTTGCATGGGGAAAAAGCTTCTTAACATTAATTAATGTCAATGGTGGACCTGCCATGATATTACAGTCTGGTAGCCAGACTAACAAAACAAACCTTAAATACAAAAAGCTCATATAGATCATCACTAAATCAGCAAACAGCTCCAGTAGTCTGAGGGTATAAAACTGTACACTACCATTCAAAGGTTTGGGGTCAGTACATTTTTTTAAAGAAATCAATTCTTTTATTTAGCAAGAATGCATTAAATTACAGATAATATTAAGCAGCACAACTGATAATAAGAACAATTATTGAACAGCAAATATACGAAAGATTTCTGAATGATCATGTGACACTGATGACTGGAGTAATGGCTGCTGAAAAATCAGCTTTGACATCGCAGAAATAAATTACATTTGAAATTACATTTATATTAAAGCAGAAAACAGCTGTTTTAGATTCTAATAATATTTCACAATATTACCATTTTCACTGTATTTTTGAACAAAATAAATTCCTTGGTGAGGATAAAAGACTTCTTTCAAAAACTTCAACTTTCAAAAAAATGTCTTGCCGACCTCAACCTTTTGAACGGTAGTGTATGTATAATATAAGAGGTCAAAATCTGTTTATGTAGAGCACAGCCAACATTCAAACATTCAGATCTGAATGTATAAAGCATAATTCTGAGACAACTGGCTGGTCCTGATAGAAATGAAATGAGCGCAGGAACATTTCTCTCTTATAAGGCGTTGAGGAGGTGAGAGGAGATCTCTGAAGTCTTTTCAGAGCTTCTGAAGGTCATGACAGAATGTTACTGATAAAAAGCAGAGATGCAGGCAAATTAAGTTCTGTGTTATAATGATATTCCATGTGGGAAAGTATTTATGCTCAGTCCTTGGTAATCAAATAATTTTATAGTGTTACAGTCACATTCATAAGGTTTTTGGTGATTTCTAGCAAGTGAACAATCTGGAGCTGAACTGTGAGATTATCTAATTAAGCATGAAAAAACAACACTGCAGTGTCTGAGCTGAGGTTGAATCCTCCATGTTGTACTATGACGGAATTAATGCTAAAGATTCTGCAAGTACAAGACTCAAAACTTCGGAAGTACACTACCGTTCAAAGGTTTCCTTTTTTATAACATTTCTGAAAGAAGTCTCTTATGCTCGCCAATGCCTTTTTCTTTTATGAAAATACATAAACAGCAATATTATGAAATATTATTAGAGTTTAACATAACTGTTGAATTTTAATTCCCTGTGATGCAAAGCTGAATTTTCAGCAGCCATTACTCCAGTCTTCAGTGAGAAATCATTTTAATATGCTGATTGGGTGCTTATTTCTTATTATCAATGCTGAAAACAGTTGTGCCACTTAATTCTTTTGTGGAAACTGTCAGTTTTTGCTTTTGATTCTTTGGTAAAAAGAAAGTTCAGAAGAACAGCATTTATTTGAAGTGGACATTTTTGTAACAGTGTAGAATCCATTACTGTCACTTTTGATTTACATTAATTTCTTAAAAATCTTACTGAACCCAATCCTTTGAATGGTAGCCTATGTTTACATACACAAAGATCGATTTCAGTCTGACTAAAGCAATAATTTATCTTTTTAAAATGCTGACTGAAACAGTACCAGTCTGGTTTCTGCAAAGTCGCACTAACAGACTCAGATGTAACTGTAGCTTGTTTTTTTCCAGCATGTATACATTAAAGGGATAGTTCACCCACCCACCGTCGTGGTACTGTCGTGAACGCACATCAATTTCTGAAACGGAAGAGAAGAAATAGTTGAATAAAGTTATTTTTGTTTTCTTTTTGTGCACAAAAAGTATTCTCGTAGCTTTATAACATTAAGGTTGAACCACTGATGTCGCATGGACTATTTTAACGATGTCCTTACTACCTTTATGGGCCTTGAACATGGTAGTTGCATTGCTGCCTATGCAGGGTCAGAAAGCTCTCGGATTTCATCAAAAATATCTTAATTTGTGTTTAGAAGATAAACGAAGGTCTTATGGGTTTGGAACAACATGAGGGTGAGTAATTAATGACAAAATGTTCATTTTTGGGTGAACTATCCCTTTAATCAGACTGCAATTGTGTATTTAATCCTTCAAATATTTGTGTACACATTTCATTATGTATACTTAGATAAAGAATGTAGCTTGACAATGCAAAAAACTTGATTATAACTGCGCATGTAAACGTACTGTACTTTATGACTCTGGATGGAAGGCTGTTGGTTGAGCCTAGTAAGGCTCACTGTGTTGGCACAAAATCAGAACAGGGATGGTGATAAAGGCTATTCAGTGCACTAACAAAATCTCATCATCCTCTTCCTCGCTAGTTGTGAGTCTGCAAAGCCTGACACTATCACCAGGGACCTCTTCTGTTACTGAAGATTTCCTAGCGTGTCCATGAGCATCTGTGAGCGAGTCTGTATGTGCATCCATATGTGGTTTTCTGAATGTAGGAAAGCTTCTCTGCTCCTCAGACTGACCGCTGGAGGACGTCGGTGACTCAGGGGAAGAAAGCGGCGAGATGCCCACAGAGGTATACCGTAAGAGAGAGACTCCTCTGAGCTCTGCAGCCAGTTCCTGCACCAGCCGTCTGGAGGATCTCGACCGGCTTGTGCTGCGTTTGGGGCTATCAGGGGGTCCAGGAGGACTGTCATCATCTTTATGTTTTGGGGAAATGCCCTGTTTGGATCTCATTCTGATTCCCTCTAAACTTCTGTCATCTTCATCATCTTCGTCCTCCAGGGTGTCAGAGGTGGAGCGGGGTGAGTTGGGGGAGGGCAGGGAGAGAGGAGAGGATGGAGACTCTCTGTCAGGTAGGCAGAGGGCCTCAGTGTGAGCCTGCAGGGCCAGTCCCAGCGCCACCGTCGAACAGGGTGGTGGAGTCTGTCCCGCACTCTCACGTGACTCCTCGACGCCATCGTCCGTTGTGTTGTAGCTGTGGAGGCTCAGATCAGGGTGTGTGTTTGTGTGTGTGTGGCCTGGAGGCGTGAGGAGAGGTATCTGACCCCGTAAACGAGAGCCACGATGGAACAGGCGATTCCACAGACGACCAAGTCGCCGCCGTGATGAGGAACGACGAGAAGAGTGACGACGAATCTGCCTCCGCATAGCTGAGCGGAGATTCTGCAGAACAGATGCCTGGGAGAGGAAAATTTTTTTCAAAAATATGAAAAAAGTGGTCCAGTCACATTTACCATTGCTCTGCATTATTTCGCAGGCAAAACCCTGCCATTTCAATAGGAATTGGGAATTTTCTCGTCAGGGCAAAAAAATTGCCCATACAGATTTTCCTTGTTTTCAAGTTGTTCACGTAAATTCACTGCATCGACCAATAGAAAGTTGTTTGTTTTTAAAGTGACTTCTGTGTGACTATGTGCATTGCTACACTATTGACAATGGAAAACAGATCTGTTTTTGCCCCTTAAAATTTTGCAGAATTTTTTCTAATGTGACCATAGTTTAATTTCCATTTGAACTGTTTTCAAATTTCAATTGAAATCCTATTTGCTACCTCAATTCAAATTCAGTGTCATATTCACACACCTGGGTTGGGTTGTACACTGGGAAGTCATCAACTGGAGGTATGAGACCTTGAGCTATCAGTTGACCATAAGAGGGTGGAGCCTCCCTCTGAACAAACTCCGCCTCTAGTCGAGTCATCTGGGTTTCAAAAGCTCTACGAGAAAGAGGAAAACAAAAAGAACTGTTTTATAAAGATGCTGATTGATGCTGTTTAAAAACGTAAGAAAAACAAAGGCTTTTTAAAAAAGGAAGCTACTGAACACATTCAGGCAGGGTATCTCTTGAGAAATCTCCAAGAGCTGTTACTTAACCAGCGGTACTTTGACAGTTTGATGAAGTGCAGGTATTTTGGGTGCTGCTGTGTCTTTACAAGGCTAACTGGAGAAAAACTGTGCATCACCTCCCAGAGCAGCATATGGGCCGTTACTGCAGATCCAATTATGTTTGAAATGAAACAAGAGAGAGTAAATCCTCTTTCTCCTCATGTTTTCTTTATCTCGTTGGGATAAACGTGTGCTTTTCTAGATTTTCAGCAATGGTTTTACTAGGGAGGTAAAATGATTTGGATAGCAGTATAAATCCATTTAGCAGAAAATAGAGTAAGTTGCCAATAAAAAAGGAAGAAAAAATTAAGAACGACAAGCTGCAAAAATAATACTTCAAAGTAAAAATTTTGGTAACACTTTAGTATTGGGACCAATTCTTACTTTTAACTAGTATCTTATTTGCATGCCAATTATTAACATATTGGCTGTTTATTAGTACTTATAAAGCACATATTCTACATGACCATATTCTACATCCATAATCCTACCCAATACCTAAACTTAACTAGTTATTAGTTATTATTAGTTTACTGAGGCAAAAGTCATAGCATAGTTTGTTAATACCGAGAATTGGACCTTAAAATAAAGTGTAACCAAAATTTCTAAACAAAACAGATAAAGACTTAGACAAAAAATATTCTATATAAAATCTTTAAAAAAAAAAAAAGAAATTACATTTTTAAATATATTAAAACAGAAAGCAGTTATGTTAAATTGTAATATTTCACAATAGTATTGTTTTTACTGTATTGTAAAAACACTGATTAAATAAATTTAGCCTTGGTGAGCATACTTTTACTTGTTTTAAGCAAAAACATAAAATTTAGTAAGAAAAACAGGTAGCACTTTAGCATAGGGACCGATTCTCATTATTAACTAGCTGCTTATTAGAAAGCCTATTATTGAGATATTGGATGTTGATTAGTACTTAAAAATAAAGCACATATGACCATATTCTACATCCATAATCCTACCCAATACCTAAACTTGACAACTACCTTACTAACAATTAATAAGCAGCAAATTAGGAGTTTATTGAGGCAAAAGTCGTCGATAAAAATAAATATAAAAAGTAATATACAGTACGTACACACATATAATATACATAATATAAAGATACATTGTAAAGCATGAAAAACCATATACCTTGGGGTAAAAAAAAGAAAATTTCATGAATCACTATACATTTCCTAACACATTTTGCTCTGAGTTTAAATGCAGGCATAAATAAGACAGAAATCACCTCACCTGTACTCTCTTGTCCTGAGCGAGTAGAGTTTAAAGGCACAACCCAGTGCAATGACCAGTAGCAGCCCACAGACCAAGCTGCCAATCAGAGCCGCTGTGATCACCTTCCTGGGCACAGATGCAAGACAGTCTCTTTCATCGCTGCCGTCGAGACAGTCCTCCTGCCCATCGCAGCGCCACGTCTCAAAGATGCACAGGTTGGTTCCACAGTGGAAGTTTCCAGGCTGGCAGTCAAAGCAGTTTTTCTCATCTGAGCCATCGAGACACTTCTTCTGGTTGTTACACCTCTCAGAAGCTGAGTAACACACCCCACTGCCACCCTCGCAGGGATACTCTCCCGGCTGACACAGCGGGCAGTCCTCCTCATCTCGCCCCCCAGGGCAATGCCAGTAGCCATCACAGCGCTGCAGCTCAGAGTAACAGCCCTCGTCTGTGCCACATGGATGCTCACCTGGAAAGCAGTACCCTTTAACCTGCAGAGAGAGAAATGGAAGTTAAACATTATTAGTGTCACATTGTATCAATCCTAAACATAAACTGCAGTAAATACAGATTACTTCACATTTTGCTTGTGGATGTCTAGTTAAAGCTGCACTGTAGAATTTTGGCTTCTCTATAGCCATAGTATAGTATCTCTATAGCTTCATACCATAAAGTATTAACAAGACATGAACATTTTTCACTTTTTGAACTGATTTTTTTCTATACACACTACTGTTCAAAAACTGGAGGTCGGTAAGGTTTTTTGGTAACACTTAATTAAGTTTAAGCGACCAATTTGCACTATTAACTCGTTGCTTGTTAGCATTCATATTACTAGTATATTAGCCGTTTATTAGTACTTGTAAAGCACATATTAATTCCTTTTTCTGCATGACCTACCCCATACCTAAACCTAACAACTACTTTACTAACTATTAATAAGCAGCAAATTTAGAGCTTGTTTAGGGAAAACTCTTTGTTAATAGTGAATAGTATGAGTGTGTATAGTGAATATATGTGTGGATGTTTTGTTTTTTTTTGAAAGAAGGCTGCATTTATTTGATTAAAAAACTACAGTAAAAATAACAACGATTATAATGCATTTTAAAATGTTATATATAACAATTTTATTTTTGTGATGGGAAATATAAATTTTTAGCAGCCATTACTCCAGCCTTTAGTGTCACATGATCCTTCAGAAATCATTCTAATATGTTGATTTGCTGCTCAAGAAACATTTCTTATTATTATCAATAAACATTATTAAAAACAACCATGCTGCTTAATGTTTTTGTAGAAATCATTTTTACAGAATTCTTTGATTAATAGAAAGTTCAAAATAACAGCATTTATTTGAAATATGTTTTAAATATAACGGTCTTTATTGCCACTTTAAATAAATTTTATATGTTCTTGCTGAATAGAAATATTACTTTATTTCACATTTTCGCTTTTCACCCAAACCTGTCAACACATAAAAATCAGGATACATAACTTCATGATATCTTCATAAAAGGTATGAAAAAACTAAGCTTTCAACAATGTACTAAAAGACAATCCTACACTACTTGTTACGGTTATGGACTTCTAGTTTGTGTTTTTGTGTGTTTTTGTTCTCCTGTCTGGCTTTGACCTAGTTTTCCATGGTCTGTCATTCTCGGTTCACCTGTTGTCTATTAATTAGCCCATTAGTCCTTGTTTGGTTTAGTATTTATAGTCCTATGTTTCCTGAGTTACTTCGTCCTGTCTCTGTTTATGCTAAGTGTGTTGTGTTTTTGTTTCCCTAAGTTTAGATTAAATACTCTTGTTACCTCTTCATGGTCTCCATGAGCTTTTGATACAGTGACCCATTACAGTACTATTGCAAAGTATTCAAACAAGATACACAATGTCAATGCAAATGGAGAACATAATTTATCATAATTTATCAGCATCACCAAGAATGAGAGACCTGGTAGGTAGCGTTGAACCCGTGTCCAGGGCTGTGTGGTTTGGCGTGGTAGAAGATGCTCATCTGTCCCTGGGACGACTCCAGCAGGGCTCGTCTGTGGTTATTATGGTGAGAGAGACTCTGTAGAAGGCGTTCTGCACGTTCTCCCAATCCATCGTAAACACGGACAGAATCTCCCACACCCAGCTGTAGATCCACTTGCAGCACCAATGGCTTTGGGTCCTAAAACAAAAACAGTCAAGCACAACGCTCAATCATAAGTGATTTAATGCAACCTAAAATGAGAATAAATGAGGTTCTTATCATACTTGTGTGTCTAGGAACCACATGCAGTGAAGATCTGTGCCAGCGCTCCTGTTTGGACGGAAAAAATCAGGTGAGGCAAACGTCCCATAGAAGTTGACTAAGCGTTTTCCACAGGACGTGTCGGGACAGTGGGCCTCGTCGGATCCATCAGGACAGTCCCGGGCTCCATTACAGCGCAGAGACACCGGCAGACAGCGAGTAGATTGGATATCAGAGCACTGCAAGGTACCAGGCGGACACAGACTGACCCGGGCGGGTGTTGGTGGGGCAGCACAGCTCCTTTCGTCTGTATTGTCTCCACACTCGTCCAATCCGTTACAGCGCCAGGAATGTGGAATGCACTTACCATTCCCACATAAAAATTCATCGTTCTCACAACTACTCTGACCCAGTCCACCTAATGAATAAAAAAAACAGACAGAGAAAAAGAGAGTCTTTTGCACATGTAAACACTGACAGTTTGCTGAAATAAGCCAATCAAATCTACCCACTCTGCAGATGGTGTTTGCCTGGTGACAGCTTAACAAACACAGCCGTTCAGTATTATTGATTGAACTGCACCTCTGAGGAAAATGCACAAACACAGCATTTCACTCCTCACACGCACGCACTCATCCACACATGCCCCGTGGAGTTGAGTAACGACAGCCAATTATCTCCTTCATCTTCATTAGCTACATATTAGATCTAACTAAATAATCCACAGCTGAGATCTGTCTAATACACACTGACAGTAGTGCAATCCAAATATGCACATCAGTTTTCACAGATCATTATGTAACACGTGCTGCAAAGCATTAGCGTTTCATCACGGCTCGATGGCCATATACTATTGATCTGCTAAGCCTGCATTCGCCTGGTCAATCTGTGCTTACAGTAAATCTATATGCCACCACGGCAACAGTCTTCGTGATTTAGTGGCTCTCTAATGTAAGAAAACAACTAAATCTGATGAAATATTACAACTCAAAAGGAAATGCATAAAGTATGATAAAAAATATGCCCATTCAATTAATATTAAACCCTAGAACACAAAAGCATAATATGGCATCACCACTGTACTTGTTTGGAGTCTTGTTCACCTAAAAATGTAAAAAAAATTCACTGGAATGGCAGATTATACAATACTGTTCAAAAGTTTGGGGTCAGTATGATTTTGTTTTTATTTTAAAAAACTGTACTTTTATTCAGAAATGATGTAATAAAACAGTAAAGATTTCCACAAAAGAGTTCCTCAAAAAGTATTAAGAAGCATAGCACCAAATCACCATATTAGAATGATTTCTGAAGGATCATGTGACACTGAAGACTGAAGTAATGATTGCTGAAAATTCAGCTTTGCCATCACAGGAATAAAATATTTACATAAAATAGTTATTCATGATATTTTACAATATTACTGTAATTTTGATCAAATAAATGCAAACTTTGTGAGCACTTAGATCAAAAATATTTAAAAAATCTCAGTGACCGCAAACGCTAGTCTATGCTTGTCTGTATTTACAACTTGTTGCATGACAATTAGTTGTAAGGCACAAAATAACAAATGACATCTGATGCATTGTGAGGCACCAGGTTTGAATGTGTACAAACATAGTATTGGGAGTAGAGAAAATGACAGAAAATGAGTTTTTGACACAGTTATCATATTAGAAGACTTGGAATATAGGGCACAAGTATTAACAACTTTTACTATAAAACACAAATGTGACCCTGGACCACAAAACCAGTCTTAAGTCGCTGGGGTATATTTGTAGCAATAGCCAAAAATACATTGTATGGGTCAAAATTATCCATTTTTCTTTTATGCCAAAAATCATTAGGATATTAAGAAAAGATCATGTTCCATGAAGATATTTAGCAAATTTCTTACCGTAAATGTATCAGAACTTCATTTTTGATTAGTAATATGCATTGCTAAGAACTTCATTTGGACAACTTTAAAGGCGATTTTCTCAATATTTTGATTTTTTTTTTTGCACCCTCAGATTCCAGATTTTCAAATAGTTGTATTTCAGCCAGATATTGTCTGATCCTAACAAACCATACATCAATGGAAAGCTTATTTACACAGCTTTCAGATGGTGTATAAATCTCAATTTCAAAAAATAGACACTTAAGACTGGTTTTGTGGTCCGGGGTCACAAATGAGCAGAAGGGGCTCTAATGGAACATATTCACAGTCTAAGTTCACTCACCTCGTATGTAGGATAGTCTGAAGCCCTGTGCCTGTCCAGAGCTGTTAGCCTGAGAGTGGAAGTAGACCCAGACTCGTCCTCTGGAGGAGATGAAAGGAGGAGGAAGAACAGAGCCACAGAACCGATACTCAGCTTTCCATGTGGGGCCGAGCAGCAGCCAGTCGCCCCTGCAGTCCCCCGTGTCCTCCACATCAAAGCTGTGAAAACTGGACACAGCAAACACCGGTGCTTAATACATGGGCTGGAATCTCAGCTGCTTCAGCATGTCCACTGTTTAATAATGTATAGTACATAAAAAAATCCAGAACAATATCATCAAATGAAATGTCAGAGGCACAATAAATCGATAAAAAGAAGATTAAAAGAAAAAGTCAAATTAACATTCTAAAAAATAAGACAACTTTTATCCAAGCATAGCAAAGCATTTCTTCTCTTCTCCTTATGTGACCCTTTTATGTGATTCGTTTTCATTTCAAGGTTACATTTGCAACCACGCCAACCCCTTCTGCTGTGACAAAATAAGAGTTGTTTGTGTAAAAGGTGAGCAGTAAATTGGAAAATAAACATACTATACTAATATACTTGCAGCATATTTTCATCTACCCATCATATTTATTTTAATATAAGATCTTAAACACTTTTAAAGATCAAATTTTTATATAAATGATCATGTGACTTGTATTTGTATATTATATTTAAAAATCATTCATTTTATAATCACGACACAAGTTTTATAATTCTTTGGTTTAAATGGATGGTTTGAGCCATTTTTTGCCATGCCATTAAAATAAAAATGTCAATGTATTAAGAAATATTACAGGGGCTTCTTAATCGTTTTCCTTAGGAGAATTGTTTTAATCGATATCATAGTATTTCCTGTGATAGATAGCTCCTTAAATTTCACAATCATATTGATTTTTCCACATAATAGGAACGACCCTAATAACATTTCAGTGATACCATGGAACGGGAGAACATAAGCAAAAGAGAGAGAATATGTGCAGTGGAACTATTATCACAGAGTACACAATCTCTCTCTCTCTCTCTCTCTCTCTCTCTCGCTCTCTCACACACACACACACACACACACACACACACACACACACACACACACACTCAAGGGTGAGAGATAAAATCAGCATCCAGTACCATTACAGAAGAATGGGCTATTTGCAGCCAGTAACTTGACAACGTAACACATCTATTGCTCTGTTCTCTTTCTTACTTCTCTTTTCCCTATACTCTCAAAATCTTGCTGCTTAAACAAAACTCTACTTAAACTTTACTGTTTGTTTTACGATAAATTAGTAATATTTTGTGACCATCTGAGTGGCAGAACATGTCTGACTAAGACATGTTCTTGAACAGATTTCACCTAATGATTTTATGTTTGTTATATCATATTTATATATGATATATCACAAATATTATAGCCACAATCAAGAATAAGCACTTTGCAAAAGTAAATGGTTCATTCATCAGAATGCAGAGATATTACTTTCACCCCTACTGTGTGACCCAATAACTCTGCAGAAACTATTTTAATTTATATGATAAAATACACATTATTAAACTGCACTTTCACAGTATTGTTATAGATCTTAAAATACAGACATTCAAATCTCCTCTGGCTGTCAATCAAATGGACACACACACATACACATTATGCAAAGCTTCTGAATATTTCAGACAGGTCTCAACAATAAGGATGACCTGATGGCCTGGGGCCAGTGCCAGACAGTTTTGGGCCAGTTGGCATAACTGCCTCTTTACCTACCAGGCCAGTGCTGCATTGCTACAACGTCTTATATTCAGTGATCTTACACATGTATATTAAGTGCTTTTATGCAATGTTTAGTTTATTATTATTTTATTTTTTTTGTGATGTATTAAACCGTCTTAAAATTGGAAGAATTAAATCAAGGTTTTAACACTAGGATTAACAATGGCTGGCTGACAGACGAAGATTAGGCTTTGTCAATAATAAATTGTGATAGTCATTAAACATTAAGAGAATTCTAAACAAATCATCCAGTACCATCAGTTTCCAGCAAAAATGTGTTAACTTCTAGATATATGAGATTACATTATAGTAGTCTAGTTTCCATTATTGCAATGGACTAAATTAAAGTTCAAAACTCATTAATTACCTTTAAAAAGTAAAACTTTTTTTTTTTTTTTAACTTTGTAACATTTCCCTTTTTTTGCAATGGGAATAGAGAAAATATCAGCAGGAAAAAAAATGAACCCACAAAAGAAATCTCATCCCAGTACTAGATGAGCGAATCAGATTCCCATGTCAGTCTGTCTGAGGCAATTTGAGAAAATGAGATTGATCAAGTGTTGCATAAATGCCTCTACTTCAGCTTTTAGATGAGTAATTAGCCAGTATGGATTAAAAGAGCTTAAAATTCAATTTATCAGAACTATTATCCTTTTCCACTAAGAACCAGGTTTCCTCTAAGAACAAATCTCTGAGGAGATGATGTCATGCTTTTAGATAATATCATTAAAGCGGTGACGAAGCCCACACACACACACACACATACACACACAACAGTGGCAGGAGAGGCAAGAAAAAGTACATTATAATATCCCTCCAGTCAGCTCTAGTCATACAGCAGTCTAAGCACTTTCATATGGAAGAATGCGCAAACCAATATGTACTTGCAAACGGGCTCATAAACACTGAAATGCAAAAAACACTTAATTAGTTTGAAAAACCCTTACATTGTTTTTTTGTTTGGAAATACCATACAGTCATACAATTGAGTATATAAATAAAAGCTGTTGTGGTCTCTAACAGTGTGAAAATTGCTGTGACTAATTGATGTTCATGAAAAGCAGCATTTCTTGCTTGCACAGAGGAGAAATACAAATGCACAAGAACAGGACAGACCCCATGAACAGGAAAGATGCTGGTGGGTATCATGGTAATAGAAATAAATCAAGTCACCACTCATTTAATCACCACTGTGAGAGACTGCTTGTGTGCGTCTACCTGATTGTGATCACATCTCCGCGGCTTCCCTGTATATTCCAGCTGCAGTTCACTCCGGGCGGGTAGTTGAGGGGCCATGATGGGCTGTAGATCACTCCTCTCCTCTCGGTGTGTAACTCCACTTTCCCACCACATGCAGCTGAGGAACACACACAGAAGACATGTGCATTGTTTGTGTGTGGCGGAGTGACTCACGAATGACCACAGCTGACACACTGTGATTGAGATGACATCGATGCATCACACCAGGCTTTATGGATTCGTGAGGTATATATGATCCACTCACTCAAGAAGGATAAGAGAGAGCCTGTGGAATTGCCCTGACACATAATACTCAATTTAGTGGGGAAGTGTGTGAGAGTGTGTGCTAATGATTACGAATCTCAACAGAAATACAATAAGACAAGGCAGAAATAGCCTGGGAAGCAACAGAAATAGTCCAGGAAGAAAGAGAAAGTCCAAGTAAGCGTATAAACTATTAACTGTTTTCTATAGCATTTTTTCTATCCTTTTATTTATGCTAAAGTCTCTTGAAAGAGAAAAAACAACAGTAAAAAACTGTCTATTTATGGACCTTTAGACACATGAATTTCCCAGACTTTTCCAATCATTTGTTATTTCTGGATTTTAAGATAATTATAATAACAATAATCTTTGACTTATCCGGTCATTTGTGATTACTGGATTTAAAAATATTTTATACAATATATATACAAATATCAAAATATAATCTATCATTATTAATATTAATAGTCCTTGACTTTTCCGTTCATTAGTGATTACAGGGTTTTATATAATAATATATATTAAAATATGTAATACATTTAGAGCTGATCAACAACAAAAATATTCTCTTTAATAGTTCCATGACCTTTTAAGAACTAGAAACCACAATTATAAAATTCCCTGATATTTCTGTTTTGCATAACATGAGATCCCTGAATACAGATGGCAGCGCATGTTGTGATCAAAGTATTGCGTTTACATGAGGTAAAATTTAATTGCAATATTGCCAAAATCTCATTATAACCACATTAAGAGGGTGCATGTAAACATACTCATTGTGAAGCGTCCTTGAGCTTGGGTAAGGCGCTGTATAAATTAAACATATTATTATTATTATTATTCCCATAACTTTGGCTTCTAGGCCACTCACTCCACCTCTGCCAGTCGACCCACCAGCTCCGCCTTGGCTCCTCCCTCCCTCGTCTCTCTCTTGGTAGGTCTTCCAGCCAATTCCATCAAACCTCTACAACTAATCCAAAATGCCGCTGCAAGATGAATCTTTAATGAACCGAAAAGAACGCATGTCACACCTCTGTTCATCAGTTTGCACTGGCTACCTGTAGCTGCTCGCATAAAATTCAAGGCATTAATGTTTGCCTACAAAACCACCTCTGGTTCTGCACCCCTTTACCTAATTCAGTACTTCAGACCTATGTGCCCTCTAGAAGCTTGCGTTCTGCAAGTGAACGACGCATTATTGTGCCATCCCAAAAAGGCACAAAATCACTTTCACGGACTTTTTCATTCACTGTTCCCACTCAGAACACCTGCCCAATCAACTGCGCAGCTGAGTCCTTAGCCATCTTCAAGAAACGGCTAAAAACACATCTTTTCCATCTTTATTTGACCCTCTAACTCTATCGCTCTCTATTCTAATTCTATTTTATCTATTCTGTCTTCTTTAAAAAAAAAAAAAAACCTCTATCAACTACATATTTATTCTCTAACTGCTACTTTTTCTTTAAAAACTAACACTAGCTTTCTTTTTTCTATTCTATCTACTTGTTTTCCTTGAAAAAAAAAAAAAAAATTTTTTTAAAAACTTGCTATGTGTACTGCGTTAGGCTAACCGAGACTTGTCATATGTTTGCATGTTGTTGCTCTTTTGTTGGTTTTGATTGCTTCTATTGTCCTCTTTTGTAAGTCGCTTTGGAAAAAAGCTTCTGCTAAATAACTAAATGTAATGTAAAATGTAATGTAACTCTCTCCTCAGCTCCATCCTCGACACTTACTTACTACCCTCCAGGATGAACACACATCTCTCGCACACACAGTGACTGCTTTTACTCTATATATAATATGATGATGTCTAGGAGCGTCTGAATGCCTTAGGCAAAGCTGAAAAGAAGCAGCTAATAATACCCTGTTCTCCGTGTGAGAGAACAGGACAGAGATCAGGGGAATCCCAACATATGAGCACAAATCATTTTATGATGTTGAGTCTCAAGGCTCACTGACATCCTTTTTACTTTCCGAGATACATACAGCACACATTATAATCTTAACCAGGGTAGACAACGCATTGAATTTTACACAGATGAAAATAAGGCAGTGAGGCTTAAATGACCTGAACTCAAAACAGAATTCCCCATATTCTTTCTGTGTCTGCTTTTGTTACTTTCCCTAAATGAAATCCTATCAAATCACCTCTACACAAAGGAGAACATTTTGCTGTTATTGAGATACCTGGATTTGTTGTTTTTAATTTCAGAACCATTGAAAACTGTTACAGCTGAATATAATGAACATCCTCATTGTCTTCGTCTACCAGATGAAACATCCTCAACAGGGAAACACTGTGTAAATATCAGTGATTCACACTCACACGTAGTGGGGAAAACATATCTGAACATGAGGGAAAGGCTTGTATTTGGGTGTGAGAGTGATAAAGAAACAGAGAAGAAGGTCCCTTTGTCTGTCTGTGTGTGAGAGATGAAGAGCTCTAGGTGTCATTGGTACTATCAACATGCCCCCACCCCCAACCAAACACTCTTTTGTCACCACCCCTTCACTGGATACCACCTCCAATATACCACAGCCATTCGTTCCCTTTCTGTGCTTCTGTCTCTGGTATGAGAGCTTCTTCTTGAGCAAAAGCAGGCGTCTCTTTCTCACTCTCTTTTATCTGCGGTTGTTTGTTGAGCATTTAGCTGTCCTCAACAGATCATGTGTTACTCAAACAAGCCTAGAGTGCTATCTAGGAATAGATTATGGGTGAGATCAGATGCCCAATGCTTGGCAGACCGTGAAAGCATTGCTGTCTAGTGGTGAACATAGATTTTATGCTCAAAAGAACCAATGCTCAGAATGCTGAGGAGGTCGAAAAAGTATACAACACATTATCAGATCTTAATATAGTAGCCAGTTATGTTTGTTGGACTGGTTTAAGCTGGTCTCAAAGCCTGGAAGATGCTGGTGCTCAGTAGGTTTATAGGTGCGCTACCAGTCTGACCTACTGAAAAGTGTCCCAAACATTTCTAAAACCAACTAATAGACCAGTCTAGGGAAACCAGCGAACCATTTGATCAAAATTGGTAAGTGGTATACGTAATGTTTACATTTTAATTACGAGAAGGTGTGCAGGGGAAATTGCACGTGAACAACTCCACTTGCTTTTTATCCGCGAAAGGCTGCACGATAATGCACTTTTTAAATTTCTTTTTTAGAAAAACACACAATCAGCCAGTCGGTCCTGGAGGAGATCAGGCTGATACCGCCGTGTTTATAACTGCCATGGCAACAAGCCAAACGCGGATCTGTCCTCCTCGGTTCTCCCGGTATGAATGCTGCAAAACCTGCGTGCGCCGCTTAACCTTTCTTTGTCATCGCTGCCATTCGCATACTTCAACCTGCAATCATCTGCCTATGCTCTGAATAAAATATTTAATATTATTCTGACACGTGGGGGCTGAAAAAGGTCAAATGCACTAAAAAAGTGAGCTAACGCTTGACTGCTCTAATTTAAATCAACCGTGCACATTTTGTTCTATTAAATACATGACAAATTATAATATCACAATCCTTAAGAAGTCTACTTACCCACACAAACCCAAGCCCAGCGCAGACAAATCCATTTCATAAGGTAAAGCCGAATCGCCCCGATCCTCTCCATCATCACCGGCATCTTCTTCTTGTTCTCAGCTCAGCTCATGTCCTCACAATCCAGACTGATTTCGCAGCGCATCTCGTGTCGGTTTCACGCTTGCGCTCGGTTTAGCGTCTTGCTCGAGCATCAAAAGCAGCGTCTCTCCCTCTTTCCGAGAGACTCATTGCGCTGTCTGGAGAAAGGGTGGCAGAGAGACCTTCAGAGGAGAGACGGGATTGGAGGTTCAATGGGGACAGCACAGGACACACAATGATTCTTCATCAATGAATGGCTCTTCTTAGGGCGATCACTAAGCCTATTACATTTACTTATTAATCACTACATCTTTTTCTTTTCGCAATATATCTTTACGAGTAATAATATCGTTCCGCTACTTGCATAGAGTTACACAGTGTGCCAATTATGTAATAAGATGTATGGTGAAGTAATAGCGGCAATGCAGCTCAGTGGACTTCATCTGTCCATCGAAAGACTACTGGAGCGCATCTCATGCAAAATAACGCTGAGATCATTATTCAAAACACCAAGATAATACGATGCCGATGTAAACGCCAATGTTAAACTTAAATGTAACATCTTAATACAAAAGACTGGATGCATTCGTGTAAGATCATGTAATGATGGATTCATGTAAATAGTTTTTTTTTTTCATAGAATTTGCCTTGTTTGTTTTCATGGTTTGTCTGGAGGAGACTTACCAGCTGGGAGTGAAAGCCTGAACTCTTGTGGACGGAGGGACGCATCGCTGGAAATCATGGCGTGTGCACCATTTTATTGTTTACATGCTTAGCAATACAATACCGTGTTAGAGTCATTTTGAAAGATTTGTGGACCGACTGGTTTCAAAATTCAAAAGTTTTTGCTCAGTTTCTACAACGTACATGCGACTACAATGTCTTGGCGATACATTTACAGTCGCATTAGTCCATTTTGAGTGCAATGTTTTATTAAATTGTTGTTTTATATGGTGTTATGTACTTAAAAGTATTGCTGTGCCTGTTTGGTACAAAAGGCACCGCTGGGATTCGAACCCAGGATCTCCTGTTTACTAGACAGGCGCTTTAACCAACTAAGCCACGGCGCCGTCGTGTGATTGGTCATTACTTAATGTATATATAGGCTACTTCATCCAAAACGAAGTACAGTATGTTTGTGAAGTATGAAAGGACAGAAAGGTTACGAATCTGTTATTGAACTGAACACAGCGCGAAGAAACAACATAGTATTGACACCGTTTTGGTTATTTGTTTAGGTTGTATAGGTTTCGCTTAATTTTTTTTTCCACAACATTTTTGCACATCAAAATGCGCGCTATACGATCTGGTGTAGATTGTTGCTCAGAGAGAACACTGTACAAATGTGATGAACGTGATTGTTATTTTTTGTCAGCTATATCCCTTTAAGATCTGCTGACCGTCTGTGCCTGACCTATCCTTGTCACTTTTGCAGTGTGCGTCCTGCGACAGAACACAATTTTTTTTTAGCACTATAAGCTACTGTCAACCAAGACAAATTCCTTGTGTAAACACACTTGTCTTTTCTGATTCGGATTCAGATCTTAATAGACAATTAACATCTGGGCGAGGGCGAGGTCGGCGTACCGTACGGGTGGGGAATATTTTTATTCATCTGGGCACCTAAACTATCAGCAACTTTTCAGTTCAATTAATGAAACAGAGTACAGAATTAGAGTAAAGGTGGTTGACATTTTATTATAATAATCACTCATCTTTTTGTTTTTATGAATTTATTAAAAAATATCTGCAATCATAACACTTTCGCCATCAGGTACACTTAAATGCACTAACACACACGCACACATGCGTGCAAACACACACACACAAAACATACGCACACTCTCACACACACAAAATTAGTATTCATCTTGAAGTTTCTGTAAGACAAAATCTTCACACTCTCAGTTCTTCAGACACATTCTATCTCTTGTTACTGATGTTTTTTAACCTAAGCCAGAGAGAGAGAGAGAGAAAGAAAGAGAAATAATCATATTTCAAGCATTTAAATTACTAATATGTATACCAAGATAACCTTACCATTTACAAGATGCATTATAAAAAGCTATATGATTAAAAATATGAGCACTGACCTCTGGAGCAGTTCACTAGTAGACACAACTCTATTTTCATCTTCACTGTTGAAGTCTGTGTCGTCTGAGCTGCTATTAGACTCCTCTACCCTCTTCTTCTGTTTCCCTTTATGCTTATGTTTCTTGTTCTTTTTCTTCTGGAAAAAAAAGAAGAAAAGTTAAATTAAATGTATTTTCTAATTTTGCAAAGTTGTCTGGCACTCAGACTGGGTTCATCTGCTCCAGAAGAACCCACCTTTTTCTCTTTTTTGTGTTTCTTGGCTTTATGTTTCTCTTTATCTTTCTTCTTTTGTTTCTTTAGCTGCGGCGAGTGTGCAGATGGAATAAACCCTGGTAAAGAGACATACAATGTAAAACGTCATGTTAATATAAAAGACAGGCTAGTGAAAAGAGAAAAAAGTAATATTATCTATATTACTGCACCTGTATATTCAGAAGTCTCAGATATTAAAGAAACTATGTCTTGTGTGATTAAAGGCTGGAATACACTACACGACTTTTAAATTCTGAACAGATGTTTTTAAAACACTAGGCATCATACACTTACTGACTTTGTAAATAGTGACAGAGGAAAACTGGCCATCATACACTAAACGACTGAGGATCATTACCAGACTTTAAAGTTGTTCCAATCACAACAAACTCACGCAGAAACAAGCGCACTGTTGCTAGGAGACGATTGACAAATGAAAACAATGTGTGTTCTAAAATCGGCTGAAAATATCAAACAAATTCTAACCAACTGGATGGAATTATAGACTGAAGCTTTAAAAATAAATAAATAAATAAATAAATAAATAAATAATCATAATCTGTGACCATTATACACTACGTGAAATTCTATTGAATCTGTCAACTCAAATCTGCAGACTGGCTTTGACTTTCATCAACTAGGGTCAACTACTCCAGACTGCAAATCGGTGGACATTTGGAGCAAAAGTTGTGTAGTGTATTCCAGGCTTTAGCTGGAATCAATTCCATAATTTTAGGATCTCTAGTGACATTCATGCTTTAGACATTTATTAATGCAAATGCAAGTTACTATCATTGGTTTAACAGGTTCACACAATGTTCACATGATAAATTGAGGGGGATGGTGACTGCAGTGGTTATAGTGACTGACCAGGAGGTGGCAGTCTGGGGCCAAACTCCTCTTCATCCAGGCCTTGTGATTTATCAGGAGCACTGTGTGAGGAGGACTGGGTATTTTGTGCTGTACTTGTTTCAGCAGATGGCTTGCTCTGGACTGTAAGATGCTTTAAATCTGAGGGGAAGAGAAAACAGCCAATGATTATGATAATTTGACAATAACATCTGAATCAATGAAAGATTTTTGTGGAACAGCTTATCTTCAGAATATACCTGGCACTTTGCTAATTTCAGGAGCAGGAGTGATCTGAGCAGAGATGGGTGGGTTGAGTGTCTCTGCACTGCTCTGGATTGGTTCAGATGTTGGAGGGGCCACCTCTTTTTCTTCTTCACTATCTTCTTCAGATGAAGATGAGCTCTTCTCATCTGACGAGCTGGCAAAGATGGCTTTAAAGAGATCCATAGGAGGCCTCACTTCTTCTTCATCCTCTTCCTTCTCCTCCTCTTCAGTCTTTGGCTCAGTCTGCTTCCCATCGGACTGTGGATAAAAGTGTGATTGTTACATTGAGATTACGTTGTATACAGTACTAAATTAAAAATACTTTAGCGTTAAATTTATTTCTGTAAAAGAGGAATTTTCTAAATTTATTCTTTAGGAGGCTTTTTAATAATTAGAGTTAAATGAATACAGTCAAGTATCCACTGGTACCTCTGGATTGGCAGAAGCATGTGAAGAGTCGGTCTGGTTCTTGTCCCCAGCCTCGATTTGCTTGGCTGCTGAAACCTCACTGCGTGTTTCACTGAGGAACGCACTAAGTGGGTCTTTAGGTTCAGATACCTGCCCTGCTATGTCCCATCTGGATTTCTTATTGACTTCTGGAGTCAAATGGGGAAGGGTTGTGCTGGAGCTGGGAGGTTTGGAAGTACTCTGGGCCTCCCTGCTGACCTGGCTGCTATCCGTTATTGTCAGGAAGTTAAAGACCGAGTACTTATCTCTCTTTATTTTAGGCATTCCCACAGTACTGGACCTGCAAAAGTCAGACAAGATAAATGGAACAAGTGGAGAAAAAAAAACAAACAAAAAAAAAAACACACATTTTCTTCCAATTTGAAATAAATTTTTAGAACGACAAAAACCAGTTACATTTTTAATTGACAGGTGTCCACAAAATATTAGCAAAAATAAAATATAAATTTTACAGTGACAATGCATCAATGTCGATAAAAAAAAAATACAATACAAATGATAGTTCTATTTTTATTTAATTTTACTACAATATTGTTAGCATGAAAAGAAAAAGAAATATCTAAGCAATAAAAGTGATAATGCAAATTTAAATGTAATTTAATCAAATTTTTAATTTTTTTTAATTTTATTTAAAAGCTGGTGGAAAGTACAAAAAATAAACAAACACACATTGCATTAACAGTACTTGTATTTTCTTTGAGGCTGAAAATTATCATAATTGTATTGTGTATTCTTTCAATTAGTGCAAATCACCAATGTTGTTTTTTTTGTCCTGCTTTGTCCTTAATATACACAAATAGTAAAGGAATATCTTCAGATACAGCATATGATTTGATCCACCAAAACTGAAAGTCTGTCTTACCCTGGATAAGGGTCTGGAACGTTGAACCTTTTACACAATAGTTTATTAGGGTGCCACTCAAATGTTTCTCTGGTCAGCTTTCCAAACATCTTCATCTTCACAGCGGCCTGCTTGTCATCCACATCATTCTGAAAAAAATAGAGTGAATATTAAAGTACAATTATAATAAACAGTGGCCTTTTAGTTCCATTTTAACCAAACAAATTACCTGAACTTATTACTAAGGGTTAATGTGAAAAGTTAACTGATTGAACTGAAGGTAACTCCATACCTCTTGATCTCGTGTGACCTCAACACTGTCTGTATCATCCTCATGTTTGCCACGTGTGAAACGTGAAGAGAGAGAAGAGTTGCTGGGCTTATAGAGTAATGCAGCACGCACAAATTCCTCCCTTTCTCTCCCTCTCTCCCACTCCGTCATGGAAGAGTCCAGACTCGACTCCAGGGCATCTACAAATCACCGCCACAGAGTGGAAATCAGATATTTAGCTAAGCCCAAATTAGCAAAGTCTAGGATAAATCACACCAAACATAACTGATCCAATTCACCTTTATCGCCCTTTTTGAGTTTGTTGATGTACAGATCATAGCGAGCCTGTTTCTGAGGATTTTTTGCAAAAGGTTTAAAGGTTTTGCTAGCATCTGCAGTGGGACCGGACCAAGCATTCAAAGCCATCTGTGTTTCAGAGGAAGCCTGAGTTTTGGCTGGAGAGGTTAGAGAATCCGGCTGTGGGGTGGTTGACTGGAAACGGCTGGACAGGGCCTGTAGAGCGGCAGCTTTAGCCGAAGCCACCACAGCAGCTCGATCTTCAGCTGAGGAAAGGTTTCCCACGGACTTATTCCGCTCCTCGGCTGCTCTGCGGACCTCATTCAGCCGCTCTCTGTCCTTACTGCCAAGCAGCTCAAACACAGAGCTTGGGCCTACAAAACATAAACACATTTTAAATTAAGTTTGAGTTAAAAATTGGCCATAATACATTATTGGGTTTAAAAAAAAAGTGCATTCATTAAGATTCTCTCACATTCAAAACAAGTGGAAATTCGTAATTTATTCACATTCATAACAAACAGACCCTGATTTTGTACAACATATTTTAGATATAGATTACATTTTAATTCACAGAAGGGGTTGTGTGGCTCTGTCATAACATACCAGTATTGACAATAACCGTGATATTTGAAAAAATAAATCTTTATAGCATGGCATGCTAATACTAAACTTACAATAATATCATCAAATGCCAGTAACTATCTGGTTGACACTTCAACACAATAGGTGGCAGTACTGCACCTTGACGCTGGTTGTCACTAGTCATAAAACAGGAAATAAAGATGACAACAGTGTGTAGCTTCTACTGCGGACAAAATCATGATGGAGGAGATGATAGACAAAAACTAGCCACTCCACCCACTTTCAAAAAAAGTTAGTTTTCCAGTCTGGGAGCTTTTTGTATTCTGGTAAAAAGTTGGGGTGAATGCAGGAAGTGCATTAAGTACAGTAAGTTCTTTTGGTTATGGTTACTAACTCTCTCTGCCTACCTACACTCTTTCTGAGTGATACATCAGCCAAAAAGAGAGAAAACACTAAAGATCAATTTGACTGATTGCAATAATTCTATAGATATCACAATAATAGTATTATCATGAATTATTTCACTCTTGATAATCGTGTAGTGAAAATCAGCCTTAATCTAAATTCAATTGCAATTACAAATCTATCATTCAAATTATTTTTAAACAATCTCAACACATACGCAGGGACATCATTACCCTGTAGAGGCATTTCTCCAAGCATGTCACGTCTCTGAGAAGAGGCTAAGCTGTGACGGCCCTGCTGCGGTGCTTCCTGTGATAGGTGTCCACGTGAAGTCTGCAGTGCCTGGGCAACGATGGGGCTGACGGTGGATGAATCAACCACAGGACGGAAGTAATGTACGGGCCGATAATCACGGGGCAAATCAGGGGGAGGATAGACCTAGAAAACAAAACCAATTAGCCTATTTTAACTGCACAACTTACAAGCTAATAAAGGAACTCAAGCTTAATACTGTTATTGTGAATAAAGAGTATATTACTATTTTAATCTCTGTGACTTGGGAGGCCAATGTAAACCCATCCAGAATCCTGCCCGAATATACCACATCTCTTTTTGAGTCTGGAACAAAAACAAATACATTTGTCAAGGAGAGACCATTCTTCCTGCTAAAACACTCAAATAGCATTCTGTTCTGACATCCTGATGCAACTAAAGTGACTGGAAGTATCATGACATTATAAGAACACAGAAAAGTACTTCCTGTCACCAACCATTCTTCTTCCTGGTGTACTGCTGGGGAGCGGTCCATCCGTAGAGTCCATCTCCTGGTTCTTCTCCTCCCAGAACAGTATCATAGTTGGACATGGAGTCTTTATGATAAATATCAGCATCTTCGTTCTCCATTGCACCAACACCAAAAGCCTACACACATGTATACACTAATGTCAGCATGTATCTTCTAATAGAAGTGGCCAAATTTTTTTTTTTTAGGCCATTACTGATTGTAGTTTGGCCTTACCTGTCCTGCAATCCCACCCCTGCGTTTCTGTCCTGAATTTTTGCCTCCAAATAAGCTGCTTGTTCTGTCAGACTGAAGCGTGAAGAGGTTTATATGTGCTGATTCTGATCCGCCACCCAAGGCCTGAAGTGGGTTCAGCCCTCGGTAACCCAGACCATGGGAGTCGACTTTAGGGGTGAAGTCCACTGGGACCACATCTTTGGGGGCAAAGGTCACATTCTCTGGAGCGAATTCATCATCATCCTCCTTTAAAAAAAAAATTGGGTATATGTTTTTCAGTCTGACTAAAGCAAGTTCAGCAGTAAGTCTATTCTTCACATTATAATCACATAGGCTGCATCCAAATATCCATACTTCCCTACTAAACTGTAGGTGAAAAACCGTACGTAAAAAGAGTACTGTATCTGAATTCACATTATTCCTAAGACAGTAGAGGAAAAGAACCCAGATGATCTACTACTATCTAAATTGCGCATCCAGTGGACACTTTACTATGCCATGACACCCAGACACGGGAGGGGATTTGTGAATGGAAGTAAAGTAACGCAAATGACCCTGGTAAGTCACATAACAATGACGACAACATAGCAAATGTAGTACGTCCAGATTACATTTATACTATACAGAACACACTTTTTAAACAGTCATGAAAGTATATGATTCCAGACACAGCCATAATAAGCTTTAAATGAATCTGATGAAAAACCCATACACTAAACAATGCCCACCTCAGACTCCTCTGATCCATTGGGCGGCAACGCACAGCCATAAAGTTTAACCGCATCTGAAAGATGAGAAAGAGCAAATGTTAACACGTAGCCTTTCCAAATCTAAAACCTAAAAATGGCAAAACAAAACATTTATGATATCTTGTCTCATTACCAGTGTTTTGCTTGCGTTGCTTTCTCTTAAGTCTTGGTCCGACTCCCTGGCCATCTTTCCAGCCCATTTTTCTCAGCAGCTCCACACCAATGGATGACCTGGAATTACACAATGCAATGCAAAAACTTCAGTTGACAACTACATTTTAGTTAGATAATATATAGTTAGAGAGTGATGAGTACCTTGCAGGGGCAATAAGCTCTTCCAGCAGTCCAGTGTCTCCAGGTATCAAAGCAGCAAGAGAGTTGACCGCTCGTGCCTTGTCCTTTAACTGATCCTTCCTCTCAGATGCAAAATCATCTGTAGTGATAATCTCTCTAGGGGCAATACCATGCTCACTAAAATCCTTCAAGTAAACATATTCTTTATTAGACACAACATGTCAAGAACTTCACAGGTATTAAGGCACAGTATTATTGACGTGGAGAACTGAGATCCACACACAAACCTCCTCATCCATAAAGTCCTCTGGTCTAGCATTCTGTCTGTCTGCCTTTTGCTGTCGAGATGATACAAATGTTGATGGAGTCCAGCCTAAAGAACACAGCAGACTGGTTAAACTGCGACAAGACCCGGTTAACAGAATTAAAAGCATCAGTGCACCGAGCAAGGCTGCCACTGACCTTCTTTAGTGCCGACTGTGTTGAAGTAACCAGCGGAGAATCCACCAGTAAAAGCACCGTGAAACCTCTTGTAACGGCCCTTCTCATCTTTAACCGTCTGTTCGTGCACAGGCACCGGCTTTCTGATGGGTTCATCTGAAATACACATAACGTTATATAAACACCGTGGATTTGCGTAGAGAAGTGTGCGCTTTCTACGCCTGCATTTTTATTAAAACATTCACAGCTCCTATGTATCAAAAACCTGCAAATTCACACAAATGACAGCTTCATTGCACACATTTTAGTACCTTCTTCCAGAGGCTCTAAAGGAGTTCCATAAGTCACGAAATCCTCATCGCTATCTTCGTCGGACGCCATGTTTACAACTACGGTGGCCGCATGAGCTCCTGCGATGTCTGATTCGTGAACCAATCACTCTTTTGGCTCGGATCTTTTCAATGAATCAGTTGAACCGGTTCACCGGTCTGAACAGTTGTTTCACCAGTCTGACTGAATCGTTCCGAGCGGATCTCACCAATAGCATCTGACATAAATGATTCACAATGTGCCGATAGAAAGAGAATTTGAAGTGATAAGACGTTTCACTGAAAGTGTAAATAAAACAAGGATTGACATGGTGTGGAATTGCGTTTTATTATAGTTTTTGCGTTTTTTTATTAGCATTATCCTGGTTGGAAAACACGAAATTGCAATAAAACCTCTACTATCCGTTTCATAAACCTTATTTTATTATTATTGTAACATAAATGTGTGCATAAATGTGGATTTTCGAATCATTTTTGAAATGTGTTAAGCAAGACGTGATGACGCAACTAATAAGTTCGAAAGAACCGATTTGCGGAAATGGCTCAGACTTCAAATCACTTTTAAGATGTCTTTACGCGAAATAAGGCTGCTTTGTGTCTGCTCAAAATTCAGTGTAAAATGCTGCATTAAAGGCCAGACCCACCTTCTTCTTCTTTGATGTTTAACAGCGGTTGGTATCCAACTTCAATGGTGCATTACCGCCAAGCCAGACCCACCTTAGCCTTCAGTATCAAATTATACAGTTGTAATTGCTGTGTACATGCATTTATACCATCTTTGAGCAGCAATAGTGTGTAAAGACACTTCAGAAGCACATTTGCAGTGTAAATTTGACATAATACCTTCACATTTATGCATTTGGTAGTCACTTTTATCCAAATCGACTTACATTCAAGGTTTACATTTCATCCCTGCAGTCATTACATGCATTGCCTGGTAACAGAACCCGCCATGAGCTTTGTATTGCTAGCACCATGCTGTACCATTTGGGCTATAGGAATTTGATAAGCAGACACATTGTCTGTCTTGTTAACTGGTTTTCAGGTTAAGAGACATTAATAATAATAAATAGCAACAAACAATGTACAACAAACAACTTTTATTACTGCCAAGACAGCTTATTTAAAGATTTTCTTGAAGACTTTTACTCTGGAGTGAAAGTAAATAAAATCTCAGCCAACCATGACACTCATTAAAGATGCATTTGCCTGTTTCCCTTATATGTTAAACATCTAGTGCAGCCTTTGGTCGCATAAAAGTATTTTTTAAAAACAACAAAAAGCAGCGCATCATGTCATAGGCATTGACATTCTACAAATGTTGCCTACATATATAAAGGTCAGCTTAAGGTGAACGAAATATCTATACTTTTATATTTATTATGTGTTCAGCAATTTACTTAAAAATACATACACCGTATGCATCTAAAATAGGACAACAGCTTTACAAATGAGGATATCAAAATCCACAATCGAATAAAACTCAAATTTTCCAACAGAAATATAAGGATGTTATCTAAAAATAGAAGAAACAATGTTTTTCTTCAAAATGGGCATTTCCGTTTGAGCTCCCATTGCTTCTTCATAAATTGCAGAGGGAAGTTAGAGTCCTATTAGGGAGGTCGACCTTCACACACTTTGGATACTCTCCCGGCATTGAGGCTTATGTGCAATCTTGATGAATAATATGATGATACGTAATACTCTCCACTTCTGTCTCTTCAAGGTGCTATTGGATATGAGGCCGCGGTTTCAGTATAAGTTTCCCCGTCTAGTATGCGAGAGGGAAAAATACAAATGTTTGCACAAGTAAAGTTACTTTGCATTCATAAACCAGTGAAACTGAGAGATCATAAAGGGCAACTCAGAGGACACGAGTACTCACATCATCACAGGACATGTTATATTCTGCTAGTACTGTCCGACAGCGTGCTGCAATACTGCAAGTGGTTAAGGAGAAATTTGGTAGTCACTGATCATTTGCAGTTTTGTAATTGTCAACAGTCAACAGACTGGCTGAATACAATGAAGACAGTACAAATTTCTTGTATTAAAAAGGATACATAGAAGGTGCAACAACTCGTTTGTGTATTCCAGCAAAGAAAAGCCCAATCAGAGTCACACAGCTGATTGTGAAAAATGGATGATTCCATAAAGATGAGAAGAAAGAAACCTGTGGAAAGAGAGAACAAGATAGACTAACAACTATAAGGGCAAACAGGCAGAATGCAGCATTTGAATCTAATCTGACACCTCTAAATTTGACATACTTTCTGAGTGTCTGGATCTATCAGCCAGTTCCAGGCGCCTGTAGCTGTGCACACAGACACCACAATCAGAATCACTGCAAAAAGAAGGCAGAATTGATGAATTAAAACAAGGCACAATATGCTTAATTTCAGTCCTTGTTTATTAACATGTTATGGACACTTGGAAAGCATGTACAGATCTTGCCTCAGACCAGACACATAGTACAGGTTTTAAACTGCTTGAAACAGATTCAATAAAGATCTGACCAGACAAGCTGGACTGACTTACTGCGCCAACGACCTGTAGCCGGCTGCAAACAAGACACATACTCCGTCAGTCTCCTCTCAAAAGCCTTCAGGTCTGTGAAGGAGCAAAACAACTGTATCAGCACAGGACTTACAGTGAGGTAAGCAACATCTGTTTTCTAATTTGAACACATTTTAGTTTTAATTTACAAAGAATTCGAACACCACTTAAAGGACAAGTTCAAAGACAGTTTTGTATCATTACAATGTTGGTAGTACACATAAATGAACAATGTGTATTTTTCCCCCCATGTGACCTGTACCCAGATCTCCCAATTTATGTATCAGCTAAAGTGATTTTCTGACAGCTGCAAGGCTTTTATTAAAACTACAGATGGTACTTCCGCATTTTTGTATTCCCGACCATGAACAGTTGGATCGAGCCCACAGCATTATGGGTGTTGGAGTTTTCCTACATTTCTAGCGAAAGTGAACGCCACAAACCTTTTCTCCGTTTTTCAGTCATGTAACACCTCTTTCCAAAACATTTCGCATTTCTACTGTATAGACAGCCAAGTGTTATTTAAACACCATATTGTCAGCGGTGAATCACTCCTTCGAGACACCACGCTGCTGTGTTTCACATCACTCTGAAAAACGCATAATGAAGAAACGCTAAAAATATAGATGGGCAAATACACTGATTTGAGTTTATATGGTCAGAAACATTAGCTGTACCAGGCATATCAATGCACAGGCAGCTTTATAGCTTTTATATTTTCGGGAAAATGTGCACTACTTTGCATGTATTACACGTCAGTGTCAGATATAATGGCATTATGATTGGCCAACACGATGTTTAAAAGCCAAGACCGGGTTTTGCAATGACAGAGGAGCTGCACTCCTTGTTGAGGCACCAGTCTTGCGAGATTTCGTCTCACATACTTACGTTCATAATGTTGGTGCAGTGCATTTCAACAAAATAAATCACGCTTTTTACAACTGAAGGGTCTTAGAATCTTAGCTTAGATGCTAGTTGCCCTGTGTCAACACTTTACATCTAACTTGCCATAACAAACACATGGACGCTGCGCTAATATTTGGATATGACACTTGGAGATGAGAACACTAAACTGATAATCGATTTATTGAAAAATACCTTCGGCTTGTTCTAATGAATTCATTGCTCTTCCCCCAAGTGCTGAAGTCGCCGAGTGTAGGCCTGCAAACACACGCAACTGCAGTCAGCGTGCGCCAGCCAATCACGGAAGCTCTCTTCTCATTGGCTCCTAGAAAAGAGGGCGTTATCTTAAAGAAACAGGTTCACTTATTTTGTTTGTTTAATTAGATGCTTCGATATTTAGTTGTTTACTATTTTTCAGCTAAGAATATTCAGTAATCAGACGCCTTCATTTATTTAAATAAATTCCAAAGCTGTCAAGACTGTTTGCTTACTTTTATTGTTACAAGGAGTTGAAATGACAGCCAATCTGATTATACTTAAAAATTGTAATGCAACTCAGCTTACTTTTTCAAGCTGAAGTAGGTAGATTTTTTTTACACTGCATGCCTTCTGTGTTCAAAGGAAATTTCATACCAAGTATATTGTTGAAAACAAAATTACATCTCCAGCAATTCAACATCTGTAAGCTTAAGATTTGGAGTTTCTTATTAATTAAATTATTTTTGTAATGTGCTGATGGGGTTTTCCCCTTAATTATTCCCCTTGTATTAGTCTTTGAAAAAAAAAAACTTGAGAAAAAACCTGTGTTTCTTTCTCTCGTCTACAAGTTTTTATCTCCCCATCTTTCTCTTTTACAGTCATGTGGTTTGTGAGATCAACATGAGAAATGGATCTGACATCATATATTATTTATTTGTTTGTTTGTTTGTAACAAAATTTCACACGTATGTTAGATTACGTACTTTTCCCTCTTTTTAGTCCTCTTTCCATCATTAAATATCAAATTTGATCTGATATTCAAACATTTATCGTTTTATCATTTATACCCGCTGAAAAAAAGAGCTGAAAGTAGGAGACAAAGTAGACAAAGGTAATATGAGCACAGTTTACTGAATGATGTTAATTGCGTCCTTCTCGGTGTAGTTCATCTGACAAGTACAAATCCAACGACTGTGAACGAGTATTGTTATGTCAAACAAATGCAATGGAAAATTATTCCTCCACATCGTCCTATGACATTTGCAACCTTAAAATGGAGACATGGTTTCACAGCCTAAATAACAAAAATATTTACAAATGATTAAATATATAATAGAGAGCATTAACAAAATAATAAAAGACAAAGAAGCAGAGCCTTCAGAGAATACCATTTTTATCTCAATATTCAAGCAAACACACTGATTACTAAAATTATTAGATGAGCTGAGTACTAGATGCAATAATCAGCTTTGTTGTTTTTGGGTGTGAATTTATTTACTAACACCAGGTTAAACTTTTCCCTCAGTAAAGCCTCTATCTCACAGTCGGGGATTTCTTTCATGTCCACCAAGTCTGAGTCCTCTTTGAATGTGACCTCGCTGTACGTCCAACCAATCAGAGCACTGAAGCCTGTGGGCGTCTGAAGGGAGCAAATGGATTTGAGCATGAACAGAGAGTCTGGACTAGTCTGCAGGCAATCTGACGACTCTCGGAAATGATCTGCATCACGGGGTGTTAATGTGAAAGAATATAATGTTTTGGTGAGCTGTTTATCAATGAGGCTGGAATTAGCACAGGCCTTATCTTGGACCAATTGCTTCCTTCTGGTCCTCTCCAAAACCCACTGCATCCCATTATTTAGGAGGCGGAATACGCCTGGAGGCTGTGGCTGGTTTTTACCTGAGATCAGCTCTAAGGGATGCCAGATTTGGCACGACACTCCAAAGCTCACATCTGCAATGTATTGCTTCCCATCAATCTCCACCAGATTGATGAGATGAGAGTCCGTGGGAAGGAATTCCTGTTCCAGTGAGTTGAACACTTTGGAGCCTAGTATGGTGAATTTGTATCCCATCTCCTTCAGGACCCATGAGAACAAGAGGTTGTTTTCACAACACCAGCCTCCCCGGTTGCTCTTGACTATTTTATCATAGATGATGTGCAGGTCCATAGTGTTCTTCTCGCCAGAATGGATGCTGAGGTTCTCAAATGGAATATTCATAACATGCAGCTTGTGGATGGTGAAAAAATTGTCCAGGTCGGCTTTGTCATATTGGCCAGTAAACCCAATCCTGTTCAAGTACTCTTTCAGGTCCATTATATCCCTACAAGCAACAATGCACAAAGTTTTACCATAAAATGTCTAGTCATTTTACATGGTTATACAGTATACGAAAATATACAATTTCAGGACTTACAAGCATGTTAAATAGTGTGGCTTAAGGAAATACATTTTTTATTGTTATTATCACATGCAATCTTTCAAATGCTATAATATATATAGGAGCAAGATAATATTTTTAAATCTTAAAATACATTTCAGACTTATGAAATTCTTTAATTAACTGTACATCTTAGGCAACTAAAATATATCAAAAATATTATAAAAAAATCTATATCAGTTTATGTTTTGCCTTTTTGTATATATTAAAAATAATGATAATGATACAGTATATATATATTTGCCATGCAGGTAATTTAGTTTCAAGCTCTGTTTTGAGACATAACAGGGTGAATTCAGCTTAACTGGGACATTTTCCCGGTCATCTCAATGGCAAAAGTAGGGTGAAGTCAGCTAAAATGGGCTATCAGGTAAAATGGGCCAAATAAGGTTGTAGCATCATATCTCTTTAAATTTTTTACAGAAAATCACAAT